>OZ012685.1:214776-252086 GCA_963942565.1 Maea johnstoni
CCCTTAATTACCTGGCAGTGAACTGGATGCAGGTGAGCTGTGTGTCTAACGAGCAATGACTGCAACTATCAGGCCACCTGCAACTAATGGCTGCACATAAAGTGCTGCCATCTATCCTTGCTCAAACACACTAATTCACAGTGAGCTGGGTGGTGCAGGTGAGCTGTGTGTCTAACGAGCAATGACTGCAGCTATCAGGCCACCTGCACCTAATGGCTGCAGCCACACATACAGTGCTGCCATCTATCATCGCTCAAACACACTAATTCACAGATCATACAAAAACAATGCGATGATTCATTTCAACTCCTTAGATATTTACAGATGGTTTATTTGGAATTAATGCAGAATTATTATTGCTAATAAACTTGAATAAATGAATAAAGTCTACAACCAAGTGATTATTCCTTGCCAAAATACTGGTCTTCAGGATGTGTAATAATTGGACTCACTGATGGTCTGGGAGAATCCTAATTGCTGTATTTTCTGACGTTGATGTGTTTTGTTCTCTTTGCAGTTAGTCACCCTGTTCAGTGCCCCTAACTACTGCGGGGAGTTTGACAACGCAGCGGCCGTCATGATCGTGTCAGAAGATCTCACCTGTTCCTTCAGGATTCTCCCTGTAAGTATCTCACAGAGAAATGGATTGTCCCATAGTTCTATCGTTACCCTTCTGTACTCTGGTCTCACCTAATGGAGGTATCTTGGTAACAAAGCAGTATCCATAAGCAGTACTGATAAGGCAGTGATCAGAGCTTGTGCGCTATATGCTGCCAGTTGCTTTGGAATATCCCTCGAGGGATCAAAATGGTTTCCGTGTGTACAGTGCCTGCTAGGGAAGGAAGGTGGATACAAGACTATAAACCGAATACCTTTATTCAGTGTTTGAATGGAAGTTGTTTTATGTTGGGTCTTCCAATATTCCTTTAATTGACAAGATATGTTCCTGGTTGTCAGACCATATGTGCACTCCAGTCAGTCCAGTGGCAACAATGATGGTCAGGCCACTGCAGTGTTGCAGTCAACATTATATTAACCTCCAGGAGATTAACAACTAGCAACTGTCATCTGTACAGCATATTCAATATTACCACTCTCTCTGAACAAGAGTTGAGCTCCATGTGGAGGACTAACACGTGGTGACTGCAGGGCTGAGCATTCCAGGTGTTGATCCTGGTCAGATCAGCAGCTGTAAGCAGCACTTCGATTAGACCCTTTACCGTTACATGATATGTGTAATGTGGGACCCCAATCCCTTGGTTCTTACACAGTAATTAGGTGCTCTGACAGCTTTGAGATGGTCTCCAAAATAAAGACAATGATTTAAAACTTATAGAAGAAAGATGTTTCTTTCATGAATGTGTTTGAGGTATGAAATTGTTGGCAGCTACAATCCCAATACATATTTTAGTTCACAATCTTCTAAAACATCACCCTCTCTTGAAGGTGTGAAACTGGGGTTTGTAATTGACTATTTAAGAGGTAAAAATATCAACTTTTGATAAAATAATTCTGTTTTAAATGCATGGTATGCCAAAACTATGTAATATACAAAATGCATCTACAACTAAGTTTTTTGTAACTTTTCAATTTTCAATCTTGTTCTATATTTTTATGATTGAAATTTATATTTGTTCTCTTTCTTTTGCAGCCTGACAAGGGCAAGATCATCGCCATTGAGCCCAAGAACAACAAGAAGTAGAGAGCATCTGACCCGGCGGCTCCCCTACCATCCTGCAGACCACTTATAGCAGCTACTCATTGTAAACATGATTCCTATTGATACTAGCGACTCTTGACCTGTAAATAAAACCTCAACAATAACCACCTTTGTTTTAGAACAAAGGTTTAGAATAAAATGACATATTAGACAAGTTGTGTGTATGTTTACTTGATGTAACATAAATTTGAATCTCTTTGTATGTGCCAAAAAATGAAATTTGACCTTTCGCTGACCTTATCTATTTGATAACAGACTTCTTTGCCGATTAAAAGATTAATTTTTATCCCAATCTATATTTTTATTCTCAAGAGAGATATTCTACTTAAGTACAAATCTTTTTAGGTATGGGTATTTCAGATAAGTAGAAAAGTGAAAAAGACCCTTTTTTCCAAATGCAGTTTTGGATGAGCAGCAACTTTGCAGATTACACGTTGAAGTTATAACCTAATCTTTATTTTTGCTGTTGTATTTTTCTCATATGAAATGAGAAATAGGACATATTTGTGCCACATTAAACCCTTGTTACCTGTTCGAGCTCAGAGCTTCCACTAGCTCAGACAACAGGGAGTGTGACAGATATTTGGAGGTGATATATTGAGTCTTGCATGAAGCATTACTCATGTCTTTAGTTGATGGTGTTTTAAGGTCCCTCTCTCTGTGTCTGTCTGGCCTTATGGGGGCTCTGAGCAGGAACGGATGAAAGCTGTAAATAGACATTGCACAATTTGTTAGTGTATGATCTCAGAATGATTTTATTTAGTTGCCCATGCTCTATGGGATAGAACCGAGCGTCTGAATAACTCCAGGACCAACTATTAACCCAGAATGATGATGTCCTTTCATTTATTTACAACGCTTAGTATTATATTAGTGCCTCAAGAACGCTGGGGCCAATTTTAAATCTGACTAATGTTCAGTTACATTTTTGATTATTTTGCTTCATCTTTAGATTTTGAATTTGAAGGATTTTTGAAGAAGTCATTGATTGTATACTGTCAAGGGGTTGGAAGCAGAAGCAGTATGAGGAACGTCACTCCTAGGACTCTTGTCTTAATACTCTCACCACAAACTGCCGTCTAGTCACTGATAGGCAGGAATGTTTTATTCTGTCTCAAATTATTCTTACCGGGAGCAGCAGTATTTTCAGCCATCCACTTCATTGTTGGTATATCTGGCAGTTCTTTCCTCTTGACCAAGCTGAATTGCCATGTTAAAGTCAGTGTATAAGTGTTGATGTCTCCTATGTTCCAAAGACAAAGATACTTTTAATATATTCACATATCTTTTAATTGTACTTATTTTCTTTCCCTCATGCCAAAGAAAGCATTTATTGTTTAACATATCTTATAATTGTACTTATTTTCTTAGCTTTTTTATTATGCCGAAGAAAGCATTTATTTTACAACTCTTTGATTTCAAGACTGCTGTTGGCGTCAGCTAGGAAGATGATTGGTTTACATATCTTTTATTTGTATATACTCTTATTTCCAATCTTACACCAAAGAAAGCATTTATTTCACGTCCTGGGTATTCAAAAGGTGCAATGATAGAGAACCGTTACTGATGACCAGTGTTTTCCCATGAACTAGATATTGTAATTATTTGACCTCTTTAAAGACGTGTCTTCTACAGGAGGAGGATAGGCATAGCATTAAATTTTAGTCAACTGGCAAGTGGGGATTGCCAGTAGAAGTATACATTTAATTAGCTGAATAGCATGAAGCAATTCTGAGGACCTAGAAAAGTGATAAATTAAGTAAATACTCTTGTGTGATTTTAACTTTTAGAACCTGAAAATAATTGGGTGCTAATAGATAAAATCTACTCAATCACATGTTGTTGTTT
This sequence comes from Maea johnstoni, assembly GCA_963942565.1. Lineage (NCBI taxonomy): Eukaryota > Metazoa > Annelida > Polychaeta > Spionida > Magelonidae > Maea > Maea johnstoni. The sequence continues at coordinate 218,345 of OZ012685.1, forward strand.
TTTTGAATTTACAGCATTCAGGCTTGTTAGCTTTATTATTATCTTTAGAACTGTCTCAGTAAACTACTAACAGGAAAACGCCCATGATCGGGAGTGGCTCATTGTCATTATTCTCCCTAAAGGATAAAAGCTGGAAGCGGGCCATAAAACTAGAATTTCATATCTAAGGATAATCTAAGCGTGGAGTATTATTTTCCTTGAGAAGGGCTGGCAAGAGTTGCAAATGACTAGTTCATTTTAATTTGGGCATTTTACCCTTCATGTTCTGTGCCTTAAAACCAGGAGCTTTTTTAGTGAAGTCTACTATTAAATGCTGTATTTTTATGCCAAGTTATCTGTTGAATAAGGATTATAATTGAGTGAGATGTTTTGTAAGATCTTCACTTGTTAATTGTTGTACCAGTTATATTTGTCAGAATATGTAAATATGTCATATAGTAAATAAAGCAGATTTAATGACAATACCTTGCTTTTTCTATTTAGGAATATACCACTGTCAATTTTGCCTTGTGCTCACGTGATAGAATAGTTATCTTACCTTCACAAACGATGGAAGGTGATAATCTGTATGTATATACTAATAATGAAACAAACATTTTAACTCTAATGCTCACCACCAACAAGCTGCTTGGCAATCAAGATGAAATCTTGCAGGCAAATGCAAGGTTATGGAAATATTTGAGAGAGAAATGGTAATCAAAGCATGAACTGGTTTTCACTCTGGATTAATCAGCTGAGTCCAAGAGCAGGCAGTCAGGCCATTCTAGCATCTAGCACACTGGAAGATTATGTTGTGAATGTCACAGAATGAAATTTGGAATTTCGATTATCACTACTTTTTTTGCCACTACAGCGAAGTTGTGACTAGGGTTTCAGTAATTTTTCAGTTTTTTGCATCATTTTGTATTGGGAAATTAGCTACCAGCAGCATAAGGGTTAAGTTGTAAGTGCAAGAGGAAACCAGAGTACCCAGCAAAAACCAACGCCTATCCTCAAGTCACTGGTAACTTTCCCACATGCCCCGGCATGTATTCAAACCTGGGCAGTGGTGACAGAAAGTGAGCAGTCAGTGTCATGGTAGACAGACATAGACATGGCCACCTTTGGTGCAGAGGACAAATATGCAATCGAGTTACTTGCTGCCATTTAACGTTCTCTTGTCTTTGTAATTACCCAGAAGGTGCTTTGATATCCTATCATTTAGCAAGACTTAAATAGATATCGAAAAAAATCTGGTTTAAGTATTGAAAAAATGTTTTTGATATGTCAACATTTTAATTGAAATAGTTCCATATGAATCCATTCAATTGTATTCTTAGTTTGAATGTGTCCGATACATATTTTGTTTTAGAAAAATGAGCACTAGGAAAGGAATTGAGACATTTTTATCCTTTCAGCTTTCAAGCAATCACACAAATGTTACTCAAATAGATGGTCATGCTTCATTTATGATATCACTAAGTAAAAGATGAGATAAAGTTATAAGGTATCTAATATTTGTTTCACCTTCGACTTGCACTTTGTTAGTGGTTGATCTCTAAAAGATCGATGCTTTCTGTGAATTGTAGTTGGAAGGAATAGATATAAATAAATGAATAATAAATAAATAGTAGGGAAGAAATAAACGCTTACTAGATATGTAAAAGTGTCATTTATTCCACACTTAACGCTTCAAAGCACAATGACGCAAATATTTATGAAAACCATCTAAGCCTTGTCATGTTGGTGTTGTTCAGATACCTCTCGCTGAGTTCCCTCAGATGAGTACCCATGTGCCAGGGTTTCAGTCATTTTTCAGTTTTTTTGCGTCATTTTGTATTTGGAAATTAGCTACCAGCAGCATAAGGGTTAAGTTATCAAGTCCAGTGATTGTAAGAAGGCAACTAACAGATAATATAGAGAATAAACACAAGCAATAATAATTGTTTTTAGAAAACTTTATTAATACATATCTCCACAAAATGAGATCTCCACTCCATACAGGTGTACATTCAGACCATCACATATTGGATGCCTGCCGGCCGTGCGGCAGAAACACACCATTCACATGAGACAAGAATTTTGGGACAGGAACACTACTTTTTGTTATTCATAACCCTTTCTGTACTGAACAACTGCAATACAGCACCTGGACAGACATCCTTGAAGTATATGGTCCGTTAACACACAGACTGGTGCTGTGCAAGACTATGTGCAATACTTGGTAGTTCTTGACCGAATGGCATCAGTTCTTGCTTAACCCCTTGGTCTCTGAATTGCACACAAGGTTTGACAACTGTGAATGGAACACTTCATTTAAAGACACATTTGACAACTGTGGATATAACTCTTCATTTAGAGGCGCATTTAGAACATATTATAAGGATTGCCACACCCAGCAGGAACAACCACTTTCAGTCTCAGACTTCTCAAGGCCTTGCTCCAAGATCCTTAGGTGCCCATCAGGTCTTGTGCACATCCAGGTACTAAGGGTAAACACAATGAGTTACACCGGCCTTGATTTACATCAGCCTTGCTTTGTTACCAAGATCCTTAGGTGCCCATCAGGTCTTGTGCACATCCAGGTACTAAGGGTAAACACAATGAGTTACACCGGCCTTGATTTACATCAGCCTTGCTTTGTTACCAAGATCCTTAGGTGCCCATCAGGTCTTGTGCACATCCAGGTACTAAGGGTAAACACAATGAGTTACACCGGCCTTGATTTACATCAGCCTTGCTTTGTTACCAAGATCCTTAGGTGCCCATCAGGTCTTGTGCACGTCCAGGTACTAAGGGTAAACACAATGAGTTACACCGGCCTTACTTACATCAGCCTTGCTTTGTTACCAAGATCCTTAGGTGCCCATCAGGTCTTGTGCACATCCAGGTACTAAGGGTAAACACAATGAGTTACACCGGCCTTGATTTACATCAGCCTTGCTTTGTTACCAAGATCCTTAGGTGCCCATCAGGTCTTGTGCACATCCAGGTACTAAGGGTAAACACAATGAGTTACACCGGCCGTGATTTACATCAGCCTTGCTCTGTTACCAAGATCCTTAGGTGCCCATCAGGTCTTGTGCACATCCAGGTACTAAGGGTAAACACAATGAGTTACACCGGCCTTGATTTACATCAGCCTTGATCTGTTACCAAGATGCTAAGGTGCCCAACAGGTCTTGTGTACACCCAGATACAAAGGGTTAACACACTGATTTACATCTCCATAGTGAGCAGGAAAGGTAGCGTGCTCATCACGCGTCATTGCATTCCTAGAGATTTCTCTTCCTTCAATAGGAGTCTCCGTCAACCCCAATCATTAACCCCTTCATGCCTACATGGTCCTCTTACAACTAGCATACATCTGACAATAACTATACAAAGAAAATACATTGATTAGCATCTCTCTTCCCACTTCACTTAAAACAATGGCTTAGTCCGAAGGATAACACAATATCTCAGGGTTTTTTGACCACTGTTGGCATGGAAGGGTTAATGGAGTAGATATTGATAGTTTGTCATATCATGAGGCAGTCAGGCAAACACATGCATAAACACATACACCATCACGCCTCACTCTACAATACAATAGCCTAAAAGTAATGCAACAAGAATTGGCTAACAGATGTTAAGATTTTTAATTAAGCTTTTTTTTGTTTAATTCTCAGCAAATATCTAAATGGACATCTCTAACAACATATACTATTTACAAACTCATACAAACTGAGATAACTTTTCATAATTATGCTTTATACAACATCATATAATAACAAATTAACTTTAGTAAAACATGTGTAACATAGCAATGGACAGAAAGCATTACCTACATTTTAATGCACATTTCAAAGCGCTATTTTCCTACAAAAACCAATCCCAGTGGAGGCCTTTAACCCTGCTCTTGCTAACACCGGATATATCCGGTGCTACATATCTTGCCTGTGTGACCAACACCGGATATATCCGGTCTTTGGGTACCCTTGCACTTAGCAAAATAAAAACTACATAGGTCGATTAAGGGGTATTGAATTATACTAGATATCAATGTTTTACCTTTTACTATGTTTCTATTTCAGTTTGTGAAGCACATTATTGAAACAGTAATAGAAATTTATGAAATACTTTTGATTTGGTGGGTAGACCCACAATATCCCTGGTCCCAGGGGATAGGTTCGCTCATATGGGGGTCTAGCATGACAAGGGTTAATGCATGTCCTATCATGTATTGCCATATTTTGGTTACACAGGTATCCCCCAACAGACTGGAACAGGACAATCTCAGGCAGCACAGGCGCGAGTGAGCTAAAACATTGCCACAAGTCAGTTCAATATCTTTCATTGAATGGGGAACTGGTAATGGGGGTCTAAAGATGCCTGAAAGAGCTCTAATCCAGCCATTACAGATCTCTTCTTCCCATGCCTGGTGTACTGCAACTTGCCACCATGTGCTCCCTGCTGACAACTCTGTTTTTATGTACCTCTAAATACCTTTAACATGAGACAGTCCCTGCTTCAAGCAGTGAGACAAAGAACCAGATACCAGTGGGTGCCTTGTCTTATTAAGCTACATTGAAACAATTATGTTTTTATGTACCTCCAGATGCATTTAACATGAGACAGCCCCTGCTTCAAGCAGTGAGACAAAGAACCAGATACCAGTTGGTGCCTTGTCTTATCAAGCAGCTACATTGAAACAATTCTGTTCTCATGTACCTCCAGGTAGATTCAACATGAGACAGCCCCTCACTCAAGCAGTGAGAATAAGAATCAGGAGAGAGATTCAGAAAAATCTGAACTGATCCCTTCCTGCAAAAAGCAAACAAAAACAACACGCTATGTGGACACAACAAAGTAGAAAAAATCTTGGACAGCTACTGGTACGGTTGATATTTGGTCATGAAAAATGCCTACAAATTCTAAACCAACACTATTAATATAAAACACTTACTTAAAAACATCCCTGAACAGCTGACAGTTAATTGACATTTTAAAGTACAGAGAAGGAAAAAATAAATGCATTTTTTTCTGCTGAAATGTTTATGAAAATACACATTTAGTTCGGTGCATGGATGGATGCTCTTCAGGTCAGGACTACAGCCACAAAGGAAACCTGGACGAAATCAGCAGCAGGATTAGAAAACAATATTGAAAATATCATGTGGGGTACGAAGTCACATGACATTTCAAATTACACCATAAATTTGTCATAAATATTCCTGCTTTGATCAATGGGTCTCTATTAGTAGGAAATGAGCTTCATTTAATGTCTTTCACTGAAAATAGATGGCAGCACCAGCAGCTCAAAATGACAGACAACTAACTAGTGGTGGTTGCCACTATTGGGCTATAACCTACAATAACTCTAAATCGTCATTCTAATTACGACATATGCACACTAGGGAGGGCTTCTGGCAGCCCCAGTTAAGCCTGTAGACCAGTCTCTCGCCCAGACTTCTGCTTTAACCAGACACATTCACACCCATAGTATTTGTTACACACCCTGCACATTTTGCATTTTCCAGACTGGAACCAGTTCCGGACATTTTTGGGGAAAGCAAGCTTGCCTGTAGTAACAAAGTCAAAAACATATCATTTTACAAAAAAATAAGAAATAGGGCATTAATTGGCAAAGTATTTGAAGAAAAGCAGTTGTTGGGGCATTTTTTTCTCATGCAAATATCTTGGCAAACATTTTTTTCAGAAAGATATCACCGGATAAGTCCGGCACTTTAAGGGAAGTGTCAAACTCTTTATCTGGCTGTGAGTCCACACCCCTCCCCCCCCCCCCCCCTTTATTAATCTCAGTTTTTAGTAACGACTATAGGTGGAACATTTTTTGCAGAATTAAGTGACAGATTTCTCAAACATGGGGGCTTCAATCTATTCACATCAATTAGGAATGATGAAAAAAACTGATTCCTGTACAAGACTGCCGAGCATATATTGAAAAGTAATTGTGACGGGCCAGCTTGATAGAGTAGAAGACATTGATATGTTCATGGTAGGACCTGGCCTGCTCAGTGAGCAATCATACAGGGACTGTGAATACACTGCTGGAGTATAGACACAGAGCAAAGCCAAATACCAAATATTGACTCAACCTACTTTCTAAGAGTATCAGCAGCTAGAATATAAGATGAGCAGAGTAAGCTGTAAGGTGCTGTACATACATGGCTAATATAAAGGGAAGGAATTATAGGGTTAACGATGTTCATATTCTCTCGCTCCCATACTTCCATACTTTCTTTTTGAACTTAAGTAAGAGGTGAATAGCCCCAGAGCCACCAGGCGAAAGATGACAGCATAGACATGTTTCAAACCTTTAGGTCAGCTCTGCTCGCTTGCCTATTATTGTTTTTTGGAATTTGTCATTATTTCTACCATATTGCAGCAAGTTGTGAGTAGCCAGTTGTAACTGGTGGAGGAAACTGGAGTACCCAGCAAAAACCAGCGCCTAATCCGAAGTCACTGGCAACTTTCTCCCATGCCTGGGCCAGGATTCGCAACATGAGCTGATAGACTGCTAGCAGTCGGTGGATGACACCTTTGACCAAACGGCCATCAAGGCAGGCCCTCAGTGGAGAGAGATAGCTAGCAGGCAGTGGTAACACCTTAGACCACTCAGCCATCAGGGCAGGCCCTCAGTGGTGAGAGACAGCTAGCAGTCAGTGGTAACACCTTAGACCACTCAGCCATCAGGGCAGGCCCTCAGTGGTGAGAGACAGCTAGCAGTCAGTGGTAACACCTTAGACCACTCAGCCATCAGGGCAGGCCCTCAGTGGTGAGAGACAGCTAGCAGTCAGTGGTAACACCTTAGACCACTCAGCCATCAGGGCAGGCCCTCAGTGGAGAGAGATAGCTAGCAGGCAGTGGTAACACCTTAGACCACTCAGCCATCAGGGCAGGCCCTCAGTGGTGAGAGACAGCTAGCAGTCAGTGGTAACACCTTAGACCACTCAGGCATCAGGGCATGCCCTCAGTGGTGAGAGACAGCTAGCAGTCAGTGGTAACACCTTAGACCACTCAGCCATCAGGGCAGGCCCTCATTGGTGAGAGACAGCTAGCAGTCAGTGGTAACACCTTAGACCACTCAGCCATCAGGGCATGCCCTCAGTGGTGAGAGACAGCTAGCAGTCAGTGGTAACACCTTAGACCACTCAGCCATCAGGGCAGGCCCTCAGTGGTGAGAGACAGCTAGCAGTCAGTGGTAACACCTTAGACCACTCAGCCATCAGGGCAGGCCCTCAGTGGAGAGAGATAGCTAGCAGGCAGTGGTAACACCTTAGACCACTCAGGCCCTCAGTGGTGAGAGACAGCTAGCAGTCAGTGGTAACACCTTAGACCACTCAGCCATCAGGGCAGGCCCTCAGTGGTAAGAGACAGCTAGCAGTCAGTGGTAACACCTTAGACCACTCAGCCATCAGGGCAGGCCCTCAGTGGTGAGAGACAGCTAGCAGTCAGTGGTAACACCTTAGACCACTCACCCATCAGGGCAGACCCTCAGTGGTGAGAGACAGCTAGCAGTCAGTGGTAACACCTTAGACCACTCAGCCATCAGGGCATGCCCTCATTGGTGAGAGACAGCTAGCAGTCAGTGGTAAGACCTTAGACCACTCAGCCATCAGGGCAGGCCCACAATAGGACACACCCTGCAGCCTTAAGCTGTTGCAATGTGCTTTATCTGCAGAAACTGCCAGGAGCTCCGGGCAAATCCAATTCTCTGTAAGAGGAGACCAGGCCACCTGCAGGCAGCGACCACTGTGCGGCAATCAAACGCTAGGCTTAGCCCTTTAATCAGATGTTCCCAGATCCCAGAGCGGCCTCAGGGCACCTAGAAACAGCCTCTATGCAGATTCCAAAGTAGCCCTTTAAGAGTTAATTATGCATCATGGTGTCAACCCATGGCTAGTATTTGGTTGTCTTTCTACCTTAATTTGATAGATTGATTGAAACCAAAAGGTGGTTAGAATATGTGGGATTGCTGTTCATAGTGTATTGCTCTTGTGTTAAGACAGAACCCACACAACTGTGCCCTCAGATATATGTTACTCGCATGCTCTTGTGTTAAGACAAAACCCACACAACTAGCTGTGCCCTCAGATATGAGTTACTCACATGCTTTTTATCAACTTGATCCGGAAACATCACCCCAAGCTCAAGGGCTGAGGAAAGAACTGAATATGATCATTTATCCCGTTTCTGTCACGCCGGCCAAGATGAGACAGTTCACAGTCATATCCGGTCTTGAACAATTCAAGACCCAGAATGACAAAATGGTTAGATAAATATGAACAAAATTTCCAAAAATAATGGGAATAACCCAAAAATCAAAAAATCTGGTTAAGATATTTTCCTCACGCACAGTAGCTTGGAGAATAAATGTTTAAAACTGGTGGATGTTGGTGTTATATTGTAGCCTTGATAAAGCCTACAAACACGGCAAACCTTAAATGATGGATCACGGAACAAGATGAAAAACAACTCGCACGGCATCCATTATTAATAGGCCACTTCTCAACATCATTCTTGAATTTTATTGCATGAATATTGTATGAGGCGCAATAATCTACAGGGTTTTATTGCCGTAGAAAGACGTGGGATGATTTGTCATTAGAGCTCCCTCTGTGAAGCTACTGGGGCTGCTAGTGGGACCTGCAGCCTACCGTAACAACAGGTTAGACCCATCATGCAGGACGTAGAAAGACGTGAGATGATTTGTCATTAGAGCTCCCTCTGTGAAGCTACTGGGGCTGCTAGTGGGACGCGCATCCTACCGTAACAACAGGTTAGACCCATCATGCAGGACGTAGAAAGACGTGGGATGATTTGTCATTAGAGCCATTACAACAGGTTAATCTTTTGGCAGATTCTAAAGGGAGAAATGCTGGTTAGAATCCAACCCACATCTCTCCTTTAAATATTCTGGGAATCTAGTCTTCCCTTCTACGTTCTATTCTGATGTATCATAAGTCTTTATGAGAGCTGTTAATAGGAGGTCGAGGGCTGAATCAGACACATCATGCTGCTGAACACTACTCACGGCCAGCGCCCCAGGTACAACATGTCATCTGGACCTACACTACTTTGGAATATAGCTCAGCAAGGCACAATAGAGCAGAAACTATGAAAGAATTTACAGGTGAGATGTAGGCTGAAATCTGAGAAATATCTTTCCTTTAAATATTTGTCAAAAAAGAAATTATGACCATAAAATAGAAGCATAATTTCAGCTGCGCCAGGCATGAATAGGTCTAGAGTTTAACAAAAGAAAGTAAACACCAGGATCAGGGACACTTGAATAATTAGAAATAAAGCATACATTTTGGAATACTGTATATGAAGGCGAGACTTGGCTGGTTTTGAATTGATATCTCTTTCTTAGAGAAATTACATGAAAGATGCTTTCTAAAAGAAAATATCCTCTAAACATTCCAGTCTTTTTAAGTCAGTGCAGGAATGAAAGGGTTTAACACTTGAGCTAGCACTGAAATCGTTCCTGAAGCCCTTTAAGGCCCTAGTCAAGTGCAGCTCTTTTCTTCCTGGTGGAACTGCTTCAAGAGACAGGGATGATTTCACAGCCGAGTTTGTTCTCTAGTTTTCCTTGATGTCTGAGTTTCTCAGATGTGAGTTTATTGAGTGCTGTTTGAACATGGCAGCCTATGTTGTTTAACCCTTTCCTGCCTGAAGTTACTGGGGAAAGTGTTGCCTGGGAGACAACACGATTAAAAGAATAGTTCATAAATTCAGGAAATATTTTAAAATTTCATGTTTTGTTCGCAATCGTTGTTTGTCCTTAAAATAATTTCCATATAACGCTTTATTCGGGAAATATTCCTTTTCTAACCAATAAATTCTAATGGAGATCACCCAACATGAAATTGTGAATGATTATTAATCCTGCAAACACTGTCATTTTCTCAGACCTGCAGGTACGTAGCAGTAGAGGGTGAATAGTGGACCTATGGCGTATAGTAGAGGGTTTCTCAGAGCCAGCGGGAGGGGGTGTCTCATCAATTCAGCTGTCAAAGGAACCTGTTAATGATACAACTCCATCAGGAAAGTGACACGGCAAAACAAATCTATTACTGAATATCACTTCCTCCTGCCCTTGCGTTGTGCACCTCCATTCAACTATTACTGAATATCATTCCCTCCTGGCTGCGGGCCCTGCAACTCCATTCACCAGGGTTGGCTGTACTCACGGCCAAGTATGCCGCTATAATATAATATGCTCACTCAACCAATCGCGCAGCTCCAGAGACGGAGCCTGAGTTAAAGCAGTTTGGGTCTCATCAGCTATTCACAATGAATAGCAGCATAGAGAGTCACCGCCGGGAATAACAACACTGACATTTCAAAACTACATCACTTTCAATAAAGATCTGGCCTTACAAGGTTTAAGGCCTTATCACTGATGGGGAGTCCATTCCCTGCAAATAACTCTTTCCCCCAAACCTATGTGGGGGATTAGAGATAAGGAGAGCAGAGAATTTATTCCTCTCAACCTCACCCACGACTCTTTCCTCCACACTGTGGTGGCATAAGGTCACAGGGTTCACTACCCATATATGCATCTGTTTTGGATGTCCACAAATACATAACTTATTTTGAATGACCCACTAGCAATGGCACACCAAAGCAGAATAAATAAGGACATTGTGAGCCTTGATACAATCCTGGCCTTAAAATCATCAAGTCTGTTTTTCTAAGCCAAGTTTGCATTCTGAAGCCACCCTACATCAAAGCAGGCTATACCTTGCAGTGACTTAATTATTCAAGACACTTCTCCACTAAGGCATACGCCTGAACATCATCAAAGAAAAGCTTGCATAGCCTGTAAGTCGGAGAAAACAGTGTATCTGACAGTAGGTGGCCTGCAACAATCATAGGAAACAGAGTATCTGAGGGTAGGTAGTCTGTAACAATCATAGGAAACAGAGTATCTGATGGTAGGTAGTCTGTAACAATCATAGGAAACAGAGTATCTGAGGGTTAGGTAGCCTGTAACAATCATAGGAAACAGAGTATCTGAGGGTAGGTAGTCTGTAACAATCATAGGAAACAGGGTATCTGAGGATAGGTAGCCTGTAACAATCACAGGAAATAGAGTATCTGAGGGTAGGTAGTCTGTAACAATCATAGGAAACAGAGTATCTGAGGAAAACATGGGATCTACAAGAAAGCAGTGCCCTATAGCCTGTAAGTCACTTGCTGCCACAGCCATAGTGAGAGACAGTGCTCAGAGAGAGTGCAATGCCCGAGACCATGTGACTTGGCTATCCGGGCAGTACTTATAGTGCTGGAGAAAAGAGTTCCTCTTTGCACCTACTCATTTCCTAAGCACCACCGAGAGAGTCTGCCACACTGGGCATTATCTTGCAGATAAAGGCATTCCCCAGTCATTGGTTTTCACGGCATACATGTGTGTATTTTTCTGGTGATATAGTAGCTACTACTGTAACTCACTTCTCCAATCGTACTGGTCTGCATACTGGCTCCCCTTACTCAACAATACACAAATCCACTCATCTTCTCTCAGGATCTACAATGGCCAGAGATTATTTAGCTATTACAATAAAAAGAGAGAAAGATTTCAAATTTACTTGACAGATGATTATTCCACACACAAGAGTAAGAGTATGGCATAAGTTATGGTAAAAGTTGTTCTAAATCGACAAATTTTGAAAAAAAAACCACCCATTCCCTTTGCATGCCTGTGCTCAGACCATTTCCCCCTCTCATGACACTTGCCTCCTGGAGATACTTCATAATTCCTTCTTATTTCAGCACAGTGGCCATTTTCTGATGGTATCTCACTCCAGCCCTGCTTACTGGCTTCACCCATAAATCTAAAGCCATGATGTGCATGCGGCTAGATTGGCTATAACTATTATAGCTAATGAGATGGGGGGTTGCGCTGGACCATACAATGCCTCTTAACGAGAGATCTATCACAGGTTACAGCATTGAGCTGAATACTATCTCTAAATATGCCCAAAGATAACCCACTTCATTAAAGATATATGAGCAATATAGATGCTGTAACAGCAGAGATTGGGAAGCGAAGACTCTCCTTTGATGACAATACATGTAGTTGAGAGTTAATTCAGCTCTCAACTCAACCTAACACAACTCAATAACCACAAGCAGACCCAGGGCCTACTAGTATTTAGTTCATTAACATTCTGTCAACAAGGACCTTTCCTCATCAGGAAATGCCTGTCCTAAACAGCAATCAACCTCAACTACATGTAATGGCCTATTGTGTTAAAAAGGGCAATTTACACTTCCATATCTTAGATGATGATATGTTTGGAAAATATTTAGTTATTACCCCAAAATGTCATAATTTAAAATCCTTCCAAGAGATTTTTGCTGCCCAAAAAGGAGGTTTTCAGGAAAGTGTCTGACCCTTTTATACCTATGAGCTTCTAGAGGAAGAGGACTGTTCCCTTTCAGACCCTCAACCTCATTTGTGTTTTCTCTCACCTTGGTGTAAATATGGCCCAGGAATGAACTTAAACAATAGACAATCCACCAGACTCAATGAGCACTTCAATGACACTAGGAATAACAACATTCAAACCAAATAGGGAGAAATTTGTGGCATGAAAACTCTGGATGACACCAACTTGTACTGTGAGTAGAGTTCACCCAAAATTAGAAGAATATTTGAAGTGGGATAGTGCATCAATACAGGATCAACAACTTTCATCAAATATCTCTCAATTTCATTACTTTGTAATCAATAAGTTTCAGTAAGTGTGATAATCCGATAATGTTCCAGATATGAACGGGGTCTTATTGCTGGTCCTAATCCCACATTATTTGACTGGGCCTGGACGCCATATGTGACTCTGATCACCACCCTCAGAGCAGTACCCTATAAGACCATGTATAAACAATGTCCTGAGATCAGACAGGACTGGGGCAACATATTGTTACCCCAAGGTCCCTATGTGCATAATCTGAGTGTACTTATTACATACAGTAGCCAAGCAGATCTCATTTCTTTGCCTGCACAAGTGGCAATAAATACTGCTTGGCTGCACTGCAAGACCCCTGGGCATACAACTGATAGGGAGGGGACCCAGGAATCCCAACACCACTCATTGCCACTTTCACAAACCTCGAGAAGTTAGCACGCAGGAATACTGGATGTAGAAGTCTGATTGTCCTCAGCACATAGGAGTTGGCCCAGTGATCCCCCTGCCACTTACTGCCCTTTAATATGAGGCTCTGCTAGCCAAGCAGCTGCACAGAAGTGGGCCTATGAGAAGGCAGGGATTCCTGCGATCCCTGATCATGTTCTTAGAACTGAGATAAAGACAAATGTTATTGGAGTTGACAGTTCTCCCCCATAGAGCAATGGTGCACGCCTTTTAGCGTAGGTGGCAATATCTGCTAGATCTGTTAATATCCTGCAGCAAATACTGTTGCTGGTGCTGATTGGACAAACGGGTCCTGCAGCAGTGAGCTACCCTGAGAGACAACTCACAAGCTGCAGGATAACCATGTGCACATTTACACTAGCACAATCTGGGTTATATTCATTACAACTTCTAACGTACTGTTACTAAATCATGACTAGCCAAATAATATTGTGGAAGAAACCCAATACATTGGATTGGAAACTTTGATTTTTAGTGGTACGATACTTTATCATAAGCTCCAATATTTACCTTATGTTGCAACCACTATGGCAACCACATAAAATGAAAACAAAGGAAGTCCAAAATGGCGGCTACTGTTCCCGATTGAAGTTGTTTTAAGGAGTTAACCTTATTTTGTAAATTTTCATCTGCCAACATGGTGTATATTTGGAAAATAAAATGGTAGAAAGTAATCAGGATGGATTTTTTTAGGTAACTCACATGAGAGACAGCTAGCAGTCAGTGGCAATGCTTTAGACCATTAGGCCATCAGGGCAGGCCCTACATTGGTGAGAGACAGCCAACAGTCAGTGGCAATGCCTTAGACCACTTGATCATCAGGGCAGGCCCTCAGTGGTGAGAGACAGCGAGTAGCCAGTGGTAACGCCTTAGACCACACAGCCATTAGTGTAAGCCCTCAGTGGTGAGTGACAGTGAGCAGTCAGTGGCAATGTTTTAGACCACACTGCAATCAGGGTAAGCCTAAGTGGTGAGAGACAGTGAGCAGTCAGGGGCAATGTTTTAGACCACGCTGCAATCAGGGTAAGCCTAAGTGGTGAGAGACTGAGCAGTCAGTGGCAATGTTTTAGACCACACTGCAATCAGGCCAAGCCTAAGTGGTGAGAGACAGTGAGCAGTCAGTGGCAATGTTTTAGACCACACTGCAATCAGGGTACGCCAAGTGGTGAGAGACAGCTAGCAGTCAGTGGCAATGCCTTAGACCACTAGGCCATAAGGGCAGGCCCTCAGTGGTGAGAGACAGCGAGCAGTCAGTGGCAATGCCTTAGACCACTAGGCTATAAGGGCAGGCCCTCAGTGGTGAAAGACAGCGAGCAGTCAGTGGCAATGCCTTAGACCACTAGGCCATAAGGGCAGGCCCTCAGTGGTGAGAGACAGCGAGCATTCAGTGGCAATGCCTTAGACTGCTTTGCTAGGTCCTAGGCTAGTGTGTACAGTAGGTCTAGCATCTCAGCTGGTCGCTAGTGTGTTGGAGCTACCCCGCCTCTTCCTCAGCGGGAGAAGAATCAATAAAACAATGAAAGATTACTGTTGAGTAATCTGTAGTGGGCTGTGCGCGGCGGCCGCTCCTGTGGGTCTATCTATGTAAGGGAATAACAGTGCGATTAGTTTCAGAGAGTTCACTGTCAGCTCCCGTTAGCCGAGCCGCAAATAAGATCTGATAGAATCCAACACTGATACTATCCCCCGATCTCTTCCACATAAGCCTTTCCTGCCTCAGCACACAGGCAGGGTCCCGCCACATCTTGGAATCAAAAGCAACTTTTCAAAAGTGCTTGAAAGAGGAGTGATACTAACACTTCCAATCCCACACAGGCATTTGTGGTAACACAACCTAGAGAACCATGCATGTGTATATGCGTGCAAGATAATCAAATTCATTTGGAGAAAAGCCAGGCTCACCAATCTAAAATACCCTGTACATCGCTTGAAGATTAGGCCGTAAGAATGTTGAGCTCGATTTAAGGTTTGTTTTGATATGTCACATGACTATTGCAGACCAAACATTTATAAGATCATCCAACATGAACAACCTGGCACTGGATTTTGGCCAATAATCCCCATTACAATCTGGCATCAGACAGAGACAGTTGTAATCTGGACTTACAAGGGTTAAGCAGAAGAACTGGATATCTCATTCAAACCACTCTGTGGACTGATTGTGGTTTAAAAAAGTATTGCATTTGCATTAGACATTTGCATTGCTTTGAAAGGGTTAAATCTTGGTGTTCTTCTTTCACACATTTATAAGTAATTACTTCACATGATAAATCTCCCCAGCACAAAAACAATTAAAAACAAGTTGATAAATGATCTCCTAAATACTCTCTCTCTTAAAGTGGGAACGTTCATTTACTACTTGTAAGTGAGATTTATGATGACACAGATTGGAAGGGAATAAATGTATCATGGTTTACTCTGATGTATCAGGGCTCCACTGGCACATCTCAAAAATCACTCATTATAGGGCCACCTAGAAACCAGAGAGTGAGTCACCAGGGAGGTTAGTTTGTTTTCAGTACCTATTATGTTCATCTATACATCTTTTGTGCTGTCATGTTAATTTTCCCTCGAAATGCCCCCAATATCAGGGAATCTATTGGCAAAATTCAGATGTTTATAATCTAATCACTGCAAGATAACGAGGCTGGCTGGGAGGCCCATTACATATCTAATCTCTTCAGCAACGAGCCAATCAGCACGGCCATCAGATCTACAGCAGCGCCCTCTGTGCTCAAGGATTAATCACTTCTCAATAAGGCCCATGATTGCCCGCCAATCATGCATGAAATGACAGCTTAGCTCATAGACCATAAACTTATGACATCATTCCTATTCATCGTCCCGACTGACCATCCACATACAGCAGCAACCTTGGGGATATAAAAATAAGTGCAGCTCTGTGGGATACTGAGGGTGTAAGTGGAGGCAAGGTGATAAGCTGGACAAGGATGGCCTGCTATGAGGTCAGCAGGTACAGAACACACAATGAAAATCAACGTCTTAAAAAGGTTGTTATAATTTCCATGCAGGAATGATGGGAAGAAACTCAGTTATCATGCTCAACCTTCTCCCTAAAAGGTCAATTTTGCTGTTTTGTCAGCTATTGTGGTATTCCCCATAAACATGTGAATGTCAGAGATAATCTATCGAGTCGCAGGCAAGCATGGCAGTGACTTAATTATGGGTTTCAGATCTCACAAAGGGTGATGGTGATATCTTTCTGAATGAAGCATATTTTGTGAAATAGTGCTTTAATAGCATGCTGTATGAATATGGGATTCAGATGAATGTGTAACAGAAGAAGATTAATGGCTTTAAAAACAAGCAATATAATAGCATGAATTAAATCTAGAATTAATACTAGCAGGAACTGGGCAGGCCAACAAAATACAATAGCTTTTCTTCATTCGCTGTCAACATTATTATAAAAATTTGAATTAAGTGTAAGTGCTACAACATAAATATGTAAAAGAAAAGAACGAAGGGATGAATAGAACTTGCGACTTTGTCAAGGATTGAATATATGCTAATTATGGGGTGCCAGAAGATTGTGCAATTAATACAATTATATATAACTACACTTGGTTATAGGGACCCCAACTCCTAATGGTAGAATCCCAGCACTGATGGCATCAAAGCTTTAAGCAATATAATAGTCATTATTAGTCGAACATACATTGTTTCTTTTCCCTCTAGGTTAATTTTCGTATCACAGTAACAGTGCTGTAATTCCAATGCCCTATCCTTCCATAACCCCCCCCCCCCCCCCCCCCACACACACACTACCAGCCAATCATTTTCAGACAGGAGGGGGAGGGGGGTAAGAAATGTTAAGTAGATTAATTCAAGCACCAAACTGATTAAAACACAACAATAGAGATTTAACCCATCCATGCCTAAGACTTCCTCTAGAAATTATCGTTTGGACCTTAGATATTTTTGACAACTGAACAATTTGGAAATTATCTTACAAAAAAGGAGAGTTGCTGGTAGTGTTCTGTTGAACAGTTGTAGGTTTGCTACAGATAAACATATATCTGTAAAATATTCTCAGAAATGTATCTAAGAGATATTGGCAAAGCGATAAGACGTGAATGGGTTAACCCTGATTTGTAATAATTGAGTAAGAAACTAAATCTAATTATTTCTATAACATACTTGTATCTACCTCCACATTTCCAGTTCCAGTGAATATCATGATCAGTTAGAGGCCAGTGATAGTTTCACAACCCTGCAGTAATCTTGGCTTCCCTGATCTATATAAGCAGGCGCCCGGTCTTACAAATAGGAAAATACTGTGATAAATAAAAAGTATACTAATGAATTGAAATTAATCCAATACATACATGAAAACTAGTGTTCCATGTCAAATATGACCCAATCATTTAATGATTGACAGAAATATTTGCATATTTGTAAGACTTGGCGATCTAGATTAAGAATAGATTATGGCATGAATAAGTTACAAAAAATATAGCAAAGAAAAAGATATTAAATTGTTGTTAACCTTATACCTACCATCACACATACATTTTCATTTATCCTCTTCATCATTATCTTCAACATCATAATCATCATCATCACCATCCATCCACATCATCATCATCATCATCATCATCATCATCATCATCATCATCATCATCATCATCATCATCATTACCAATATCAATTATGTTAATCATCCTCATCTTATCCTCCTCCTCTGCATCATGAACAATTGTCATACTTATTTCTCTCACATAATCTTTTCCTTTTATCAACTTTTCCTCATATGTACTGCCAAAGTTGTGGTACACAGAGATGGTCGTAGGAGGGGTATTAAGTCTGTCGTTATGTAATCCTCCACTGTTGACGTTGTATTATTTCCTATCATTGGTCCTCCAGTCCTCCATTTGTTCATGGCTCCTCCCCCAGTACTATCCCGCTCACACCACAAGATTGCTCTGAAAAACAGCAAAAGAAAAGTAAGATATCTCATAAATATACCACAAGATTTCTCTGAAAAACGGGATAAAGCAATTAAGATATCTTATAGATATACCACAAGATTGCTCTGAAAAACGGGATAAAGCAATTAAGATATCTTATAGATATACCACAAGATTGCTCTGAAAAACAGCAAAAGAAAAGTAAGATATCTCATAGATATACCACAAGATTGCTCTGAAAAACGGGATAAAGCAATTAAGATATCTCATAGATATACCACAAGATTGCTCTGAAAAACAGGAAAGGAAAATTAAGATAACTCTTCAATCTAACACAAGGTTTCTCTGAAAAGCAGCATAAGGCAAATAAGGTATCTCACCCAGATAACATAGTTTGGGATCTCCCCATAAATAGAGATAGCTGGCACTCACAGAAGAAGACAAAAGGCATCAGATATGATAGAGGAGAAAGGGAGAAAGGGCAATAAAATGTTATGTATGATTAGATAAATCTCTATTGAGATTGTGTTGCCATTTTTGCATTTTCCCCGAGTAAACTTCTGTCCATGATTCATCAAGCATACACCATATACTGTACCTATATGCTGGCATGTTGTCTATGCCATAAATTAATCACACTGTTTCCTGCGTAAGCCTGAGACTGGGATCACAGAATGGGTAATATCAATACTGCATGTACAAACGGTAAAATATGATATACATTATACAATGCCATGTGGTGGTTTAAATATTTATGATATAGCCGGACGCTGAAAAGCTGATGGTGTTTGTTGGGAGAAGTAGAGGAATTTACATACGTCATAAGCATGACAACTTAGGATCATTCAGTGCTTCTTAGAGAGACAATGAGAGAGCTGATCTCGTGAGCAGCATTCAGGATTCAAGGAGAACATCAGGGTGAAGAGAGTGAGAGAGACAATGAGAGAGCTGATCTCGCGAGCAGCATTCAGGATTCAAGGAGAACATCAGAGTGAAGAGAGTGAGAGAGACAATGAGAGAGCTGATCTCATGAGCAGCATTCAGGATTCAAGGAGAACATCAGGGTGAAGAGAGTGAGAGAGACAATGAGAGAGCTGATCTCGTGAGCAGCATTCAGGATTCAAGGAGAACATCAGGGTGAAGAGAGTGAGAGAGACAATGAGAGAGCTGATCTCATGAGCAGCATTCAGGATTCAAGGAGAACATCAGGGTGAAGAGAGTGAGAGAGACAATGAGAGAGCTGATCTCGCGAGCAGCATTCAGGATTCAAGGAGAACATCAGGGTGAAGAGAGTGAGAGAGACAATGAGAGAGCTGATCTCATGAGCAGCATTCAGGATTCAAGAACATCAGGGTGAAGAGAGTGAGAGAGACAATGAGAGAGCTGATCTCGCGAGCAGCATTCAGGATTCAAGGAGAACATCAGGGTGAAGTGAGTGAGAGAGACAATGAGAGAGCGGATCTCTTGAGCAGCATTCAGGGTGAAGAGAGTGAGAGAGACAATGAGAGAGCTGATCTCGTGAGCAGCATTCAGGATTCAAGGAGAACATCAGAGTGAAGAGAGTGAGAGAGACAATGAGAGAGCTGATCTCGTGAGCAGCATTCAGGATTCAAGGAGAACATCAGAGTGAAGAGAGTGAGAGAGACAATGAGAGAGCTGATCTCATGAGCAGCACTCAGGATTCAAGAACATCAGGGTGAAGAGAGTGAGAGAGACAATGAGAGAGCTGATCTCACGAGCAGCATTCAGGATTCAAGGAGAACATCAGGGTGAAGAAAGTGAGAGAGACAATGAGAGAGCTGATCTCACGAGCAGCATTCAGGATTCAAGAACATCAGGGTGAAGAGAGTGAGAGAGACAATGAGAGAGCTGATCTCATGAGCAGCATTCAGGATTCAAGGAGAACATCAGGGTGAAGAGAGTGAGAGAGACAATGAGAGAGCTGATCTCGTGAGCAGCATTCAGGATTCAAGAACATCAGGGTGAAGAGAGTGAGAGAGACAATGAGAGAGCTGATCTCGTGAGCAGCATTCAGGATTCAAGAACATCAGGGTGAAGAAAGTGAGAGAGACAATGAGAGAGCTGATCTCATGAGCAGCATTCAGGATTCAAGAACATCAGGGTGAAGAAAGTGAGAGAGACAATGAGAGAGCTGATCTCGTGAGCAGCATTCAGGATTCAAGAACATCAGGGTGAAGAGAGTGAGAGAGACAATGAGAGGGCTGATCTCGTGAGCAGCATTCAGGATTCAAGGAGAACATCAGGGTGAAGAGAATGAGAGAGACAATGAGAGAGCTGATCTCATGAGCAGCATTCAGGATTCAAGAACATCAGGGTGAAGAAAGTGAGAGAGACAATGAGAGAGCTGATCTCGTGAGCAGCATTCAGGATTCAAGAACATCAGGGAGAAGAGAGTGAGAGAGACAATGAGAGAGCTGATCTCATGAGCAGCATTCAGGATTCAAGAACATCAGGGTGAAGAGAGTGAGAGAGACAATGAGAGAGCTGATCTCATGAGCAGCATTCAGGATTCAAGAACATCAGGGTGAAGAGAGTGAGAGAGACAATGAGAGAGCTGATCTCGTGAGCAGCATTCAGGATTCAAGAAAATCAGGGTGAAGAGAGTGAGAGAGACAATGAGAGAGCTGATCTCGTGAGCAGCATTCAGGATTCAAGGAGAACATCAGGGTGAAGAGAGTCAGAGAGACAATGAGAGAGCTGATCTCATGAGCAGCATTCAGGATTCAAGGAGAACATCAGGGTGAAGAGAGTGAGAGAGACAATGAGAGAGCTGATCTCGTGAGCAGCATTCAGGATTCAAGAACATCAGGGTGAAGAGAGTGAGAGAGACAATGAGAGAGCTGATCTGGCGAGCAGCATTCAGGGTGAAGAGAGTGAGAGAGACAATGAGAGAGCTGATCTCATGAGCAGCATTCAGGATTCGAGAACATCAGGGTGAAGAAAGTGAGAGAGACAATGAGAGAGCTGATCTCGTGAGCAGCATTCAGGATTCAAGAACATCAGGGTGAAGAGAGTGAGAGAGACAATGAGAGAGCTGATCTCATGAGCAGCATTCAGGATTCAAGAACATCAGGGTGAAGAGAGTGAGAGAGACAATGAGAGAGCTGATCTCGTGAGCAGCATTCAGGATTCAAGAAAATCAGGGTGAAGAGAGTGAGAGAGACAATGAGAGAGCTGATCTCATGAGCAGCATTCAGGATTCAAGAACATCAGGGTGAAGAGAGTGAGAGAGACAATGAGAGAGCTGATCTCGTGAGCAGCATTCAGGATTCAAGAAAATCAGGGTGAAGAGAGTGAGAGAGACAATGAGAGAGCTGATCTCGTGAGCAGCATTCAGGATTCAAGGAGAACATCAGGGTGAAGAGAGTCAGAGAGACAATGAGAGAGCTGATCTCATGAGCAGCATTCAGGATTCAAGAAAATCAGGGGGAAGAGAGTGAGAGAGACAATGAGAGAGCTGATCTCATGAGCAGCATTCAGGATTCGAGAACATCAGGGTGAAGAAAGTGAGAGAGACAATGAGAGAGCTGATCTCGTGAGCAGCATTCAGGATTCGAGAACATCAGGGTGAAGAAAGTGAGAGAGACAATGAGAGAGCTGATCTCATGAGCAGCATTCAGGATTCAAGGAGAACATCAGGGTGAAGAGAGTCAGAGAGACAATGAGAGAGCTGATCTCATGAGCAGCATTCAGGATTCAAGAACATCAGGGTGAAGAAAGTGAGAGAGACAATGAGAGAGCTGATCTCGTGAGCAGCATTCAGGATTCGAGAATATCAGGGTGAAGAAAGTGAGAGAGACAATGAGAGAGCTGATCTCGTGAGCAGCATTCAGGATTCAAGAACATCAGGGTGAAGAGAGTGAGAGAGACAATGAGAGAGCTGATCTCGCGAGCAGCATTCAGGGTGAAGAGAGTGAGAGAGACAATGAGAGAGCTGATCTCGTGAGCAGCATTCAGGATTCAAGAACATCAGGGAGAAGAGAGTGAGAGAGACAATGAGAGAGCGGATCTTGTGAGCAGCATTCAGGATTCAAGAACATCAGGGTGAAGAGAGTGAGAGAGACAATGAGAGAGCTGATCTCGTGAGCAGCATTCAGGATTCAAGAACATCAAGGTGAAGAGAGTGAGAGAGACAATGAGAGAGCTGATCTCATGAGCAGCATTCAGGATTCAAGAACATCAGGGTTAAGAAAGTGAGAGAGACAATGAGAGAGCTGATCTCATGAGCAGCATTCAGGATTCAAGAACATCAGGGTGAAGAGAGTGAGAGAGACAATGAGAGAGCTGATCTCGTGAGCAGCATTCAGGATTCAAGAACATCAGGGTGAAGAGAGTGAGAGAGACAATGAGAGAGCTGATCTCATGAGCAGCATTCAGGATTCAAGAACATCAGGGTGAAGAGAGTGAGAGAGACAATGAGAGAGCTGATCTCACGAGCAGCACTCAGGATTCAAGAACATCAGGGTGAAGAGAGTGAGAGAGACAATGAGAGAGCTGATCTCGTGAGCAGCATTCAGGATTCAAGGAGAACATCAGGGTGAAGAGAGTGAGAGAGACAATGAGAGAGCTGATCTCATGAGCAGCATTCAGGATTCAAGAAAATCAGGGGGAAGAGAGTGAGAGAGACAATGAGAGAGCTGATCTCATGAGCAGCATTCAGGATTCAAGAACATCAGGGTGAAGAGAGTGAGAGAGACAATGAGAGAGCTGATCTCATGAGCAGCATTCAGGATTCAAGAACATCAGGGTGAAGAGAGTGAGAGAGACAATGAGAGAGCTGATCTCGTGAGCAGCATTCAGGATTCAAGGAGAACATCAGGGTGAAGAGAGTGAGAGAGACAATGAGAGAGCTGATCTCATGAGCAGCATTCAGGATTCAAGAAAATCAGGGGGAAGAGAGTGAGAGAGACAATGAGAGAGCTGATCTCATGAGCAGCATTCAGGATTCAAGAACATCAGGGTGAAGAGAGTGAGAGAGACAATGAGAGAGCTGATCTCATGAGCAGCATTCAGGATTCAAGAACATCAGGGTGAAGAGAGTGAGAGAGACAATGAGAGAGCTGATCTCGTGAGCAGCATTCAGGATTCAAGGAGAACATCAGGGTGAAGAGAGTGAGAGAGACAATGAGAGAGCTGATCTCGTGAGCAGCATTCAGGATTCCAGAACATCAGGGTGAAGAAAGTGAGAGAGACAATGAGAGAACTGATCTCGCGAGCAGCATTCAGGATTCAAGGAGAACATCAGGGTGAAGAGAGTCAGAGAGACAATGAGAGAGCTGATCTCATGAGCAGCATTCAGGATTCAAGAACATCAGGGTGAAGAGAGTGAGAGAGAGAATGAGAGAGCTGATCTCGTGAGCAGCATTCAGGATTCGAGAATATCAGGGTGAAGAAAGTGAGAGAGACAATGAGAGAGCTGATCTCGTGAGCAGCATTCAGGATTCAAGAACATCAGGGTGAAGAGAGTGAGAGAGACAATGAGAGAGCTGATCTCACGAGCAGCATTCAGGGTGAAGAGAGTGAGAGAGACAATGAGAGAGCTGATCTCGTGAGCAGCATTCAGGATTCAAGAACATCAGGGTGAAGAAAGTGAGAGAGACATTGAGAGAGCTGATCTCGTGAGCAGCATTCAGGATTCAAGAACATCAGGGTGAAGAAAGTGAGAGAGACAATGAGAGAGCTGATCTTGTGAGCAGCATTCATGATTCAAGAACATCAGGGTGAAGAAAGTGAGAGAGACAATGAGAGAGCTGATCTCGCGAGCAGCATTCAGGATTCAAGGAGAACATCAGAGTGAAGAGAGTGAGAGAGACAATGAGAGAGCTGATCTCATGAGCAGCATTCAGGATTCAAGGAGAACATCAGGGTGAAGAGAGTGAGAGAGACAATGAGAGAGCTGATCTCGTGAGCAGCATTCAGGATTCAAGGAGAACATCAGGGTGAAGAGAGTGAGAGAGACAATGAGAGAGCTGATCTCATGAGCAGCATTCAGGATTCAAGGAGAACATCAGGGTGAAGAGAGTGAGAGAGACAATGAGAGAGCTGATCTCGCGAGCAGCATTCAGGATTCAAGGAGAACATCAGGGTGAAGAGAGTGAGAGAGACAATGAGAGAGCTGATCTCATGAGCAGCATTCAGGATTCAAGAACATCAGGGTGAAGAGAGTGAGAGAGACAATGAGAGAGCTGATCTCGCGAGCAGCATTCAGGATTCAAGGAGAACATCAGGGTGAAGTGAGTGAGAGAGACAATGAGAGAGCGGATCTCTTGAGCAGCATTCAGGGTGAAGAGAGTGAGAGAGACAATGAGAGAGCTGATCTCGTGAGCAGCATTCAGGATTCAAGGAGAACATCAGAGTGAAGAGAGTGAGAGAGACAATGAGAGAGCTGATCTCGTGAGCAGCATTCAGGATTCAAGGAGAACATCAGAGTGAAGAGAGTGAGAGAGACAATGAGAGAGCTGATCTCATGAGCAGCACTCAGGATTCAAGAACATCAGGGTGAAGAGAGTGAGAGAGACAATGAGAGAGCTGATCTCACGAGCAGCATTCAGGATTCAAGGAGAACATCAGGGTGAAGAAAGTGAGAGAGACAATGAGAGAGCTGATCTCACGAGCAGCATTCAGGATTCAAGAACATCAGGGTGAAGAGAGTGAGAGAGACAATGAGAGAGCTGATCTCATGAGCAGCATTCAGGATTCAAGGAGAACATCAGGGTGAAGAGAGTGAGAGAGACAATGAGAGAGCTGATCTCGTGAGCAGCATTCAGGATTCAAGAACATCAGGGTGAAGAGAGTGAGAGAGACAATGAGAGAGCTGATCTCGTGAGCAGCATTCAGGATTCAAGAACATCAGGGTGAAGAAAGTGAGAGAGACAATGAGAGAGCTGATCTCATGAGCAGCATTCAGGATTCAAGAACATCAGGGTGAAGAAAGTGAGAGAGACAATGAGAGAGCTGATCTCGTGAGCAGCATTCAGGATTCAAGAACATCAGGGTGAAGAGAGTGAGAGAGACAATGAGAGGGCTGATCTCGTGAGCAGCATTCAGGATTCAAGGAGAACATCAGGGTGAAGAGAATGAGAGAGACAATGAGAGAGCTGATCTCATGAGCAGCATTCAGGATTCAAGAACATCAGGGTGAAGAAAGTGAGAGAGACAATGAGAGAGCTGATCTCGTGAGCAGCATTCAGGATTCAAGAACATCAGGGAGAAGAGAGTGAGAGAGACAATGAGAGAGCTGATCTCATGAGCAGCATTCAGGATTCAAGAACATCAGGGTGAAGAGAGTGAGAGAGACAATGAGAGAGCTGATCTCATGAGCAGCATTCAGGATTCAAGAACATCAGGGTGAAGAGAGTGAGAGAGACAATGAGAGAGCTGATCTCGTGAGCAGCATTCAGGATTCAAGAAAATCAGGGTGAAGAGAGTGAGAGAGACAATGAGAGAGCTGATCTCGTGAGCAGCATTCAGGATTCAAGGAGAACATCAGGGTGAAGAGAGTCAGAGAGACAATGAGAGAGCTGATCTCATGAGCAGCATTCAGGATTCAAGGAGAACATCAGGGTGAAGAGAGTGAGAGAGACAATGAGAGAGCTGATCTCGTGAGCAGCATTCAGGATTCAAGAACATCAGGGTGAAGAGAGTGAGAGAGACAATGAGAGAGCTGATCTGGCGAGCAGCATTCAGGGTGAAGAGAGTGAGAGAGACAATGAGAGAGCTGATCTCATGAGCAGCATTCAGGATTCGAGAACATCAGGGTGAAGAAAGTGAGAGAGACAATGAGAGAGCTGATCTCGTGAGCAGCATTCAGGATTCAAGAACATCAGGGTGAAGAGAGTGAGAGAGACAATGAGAGAGCTGATCTCATGAGCAGCATTCAGGATTCAAGAACATCAGGGTGAAGAGAGTGAGAGAGACAATGAGAGAGCTGATCTCGTGAGCAGCATTCAGGATTCAAGAAAATCAGGGTGAAGAGAGTGAGAGAGACAATGAGAGAGCTGATCTCATGAGCAGCATTCAGGATTCAAGAACATCAGGGTGAAGAGAGTGAGAGAGACAATGAGAGAGCTGATCTCGTGAGCAGCATTCAGGATTCAAGAAAATCAGGGTGAAGAGAGTGAGAGAGACAATGAGAGAGCTGATCTCGTGAGCAGCATTCAGGATTCAAGGAGAACATCAGGGTGAAGAGAGTCAGAGAGACAATGAGAGAGCTGATCTCATGAGCAGCATTCAGGATTCAAGAAAATCAGGGGGAAGAGAGTGAGAGAGACAATGAGAGAGCTGATCTCATGAGCAGCATTCAGGATTCGAGAACATCAGGGTGAAGAAAGTGAGAGAGACAATGAGAGAGCTGATCTCGTGAGCAGCATTCAGGATTCGAGAACATCAGGGTGAAGAAAGTGAGAGAGACAATGAGAGAGCTGATCTCATGAGCAGCATTCAGGATTCAAGGAGAACATCAGGGTGAAGAGAGTCAGAGAGACAATGAGAGAGCTGATCTCATGAGCAGCATTCAGGATTCAAGAACATCAGGGTGAAGAAAGTGAGAGAGACAATGAGAGAGCTGATCTCGTGAGCAGCATTCAGGATTCGAGAATATCAGGGTGAAGAAAGTGAGAGAGACAATGAGAGAGCTGATCTCGTGAGCAGCATTCAGGATTCAAGAACATCAGGGTGAAGAGAGTGAGAGAGACAATGAGAGAGCTGATCTCGCGAGCAGCATTCAGGGTGAAGAGAGTGAGAGAGACAATGAGAGAGCTGATCTCGTGAGCAGCATTCAGGATTCAAGAACATCAGGGAGAAGAGAGTGAGAGAGACAATGAGAGAGCGGATCTTGTGAGCAGCATTCAGGATTCAAGAACATCAGGGTGAAGAGAGTGAGAGAGACAATGAGAGAGCTGATCTCGTGAGCAGCATTCAGGATTCAAGAACATCAAGGTGAAGAGAGTGAGAGAGACAATGAGAGAGCTGATCTCATGAGCAGCATTCAGGATTCAAGAACATCAGGGTTAAGAAAGTGAGAGAGACAATGAGAGAGCTGATCTCATGAGCAGCATTCAGGATTCAAGAACATCAGGGTGAAGAGAGTGAGAGAGACAATGAGAGAGCTGATCTCGTGAGCAGCATTCAGGATTCAAGAACATCAGGGTGAAGAGAGTGAGAGAGACAATGAGAGAGCTGATCTCATGAGCAGCATTCAGGATTCAAGAACATCAGGGTGAAGAGAGTGAGAGAGACAATGAGAGAGCTGATCTCACGAGCAGCACTCAGGATTCAAGAACATCAGGGTGAAGAGAGTGAGAGAGACAATGAGAGAGCTGATCTCGTGAGCAGCATTCAGGATTCAAGGAGAACATCAGGGTGAAGAGAGTGAGAGAGACAATGAGAGAGCTGATCTCATGAGCAGCATTCAGGATTCAAGAAAATCAGGGGGAAGAGAGTGAGAGAGACAATGAGAGAGCTGATCTCATGAGCAGCA
This sequence comes from Maea johnstoni, assembly GCA_963942565.1. NCBI lineage: Eukaryota > Metazoa > Annelida > Polychaeta > Spionida > Magelonidae > Maea > Maea johnstoni. Next base: position 245,926 of record OZ012685.1, read on the forward strand.
TTCAGGATTCAAGAACATCAGGGTGAAGAGAGTGAGAGAGACAATGAGAGAGCTGATCTCATGAGCAGCATTCAGGATTCAAGAACATCAGGGTGAAGAGAGTGAGAGAGACAATGAGAGAGCTGATCTCGTGAGCAGCATTCAGGATTCAAGGAGAACATCAGGGTGAAGAGAGTGAGAGAGACAATGAGAGAGCTGATCTCATGAGCAGCATTCAGGATTCAAGAAAATCAGGGGGAAGAGAGTGAGAGAGACAATGAGAGAGCTGATCTCATGAGCAGCATTCAGGATTCAAGAACATCAGGGTGAAGAGAGTGAGAGAGACAATGAGAGAGCTGATCTCATGAGCAGCATTCAGGATTCAAGAACATCAGGGTGAAGAGAGTGAGAGAGACAATGAGAGAGCTGATCTCGTGAGCAGCATTCAGGATTCAAGGAGAACATCAGGGTGAAGAGAGTGAGAGAGACAATGAGAGAGCTGATCTCGTGAGCAGCATTCAGGATTCCAGAACATCAGGGTGAAGAAAGTGAGAGAGACAATGAGAGAACTGATCTCGCGAGCAGCATTCAGGATTCAAGGAGAACATCAGGGTGAAGAGAGTCAGAGAGACAATGAGAGAGCTGATCTCATGAGCAGCATTCAGGATTCAAGAACATCAGGGTGAAGAGAGTGAGAGAGAGAATGAGAGAGCTGATCTCGTGAGCAGCATTCAGGATTCGAGAATATCAGGGTGAAGAAAGTGAGAGAGACAATGAGAGAGCTGATCTCGTGAGCAGCATTCAGGATTCAAGAACATCAGGGTGAAGAGAGTGAGAGAGACAATGAGAGAGCTGATCTCACGAGCAGCATTCAGGGTGAAGAGAGTGAGAGAGACAATGAGAGAGCTGATCTCGTGAGCAGCATTCAGGATTCAAGAACATCAGGGTGAAGAAAGTGAGAGAGACATTGAGAGAGCTGATCTCGTGAGCAGCATTCAGGATTCAAGAACATCAGGGTGAAGAAAGTGAGAGAGACAATGAGAGAGCTGATCTTGTGAGCAGCATTCATGATTCAAGAACATCAGGGTGAAGAAAGTGAGAGAGACAATGAGAGAGCTGATCTCACGAGCAGCACTCAGGATTCAAGGAGAACATCAGGGTGAAGAGAGCGAGAGAGACAATGAGAGAGCTGATCTCATGAGCAGCATTCAGGATTCAAGAACATCAGGGTGAAGAAAGTGAGAGAGACAATGAGAGAGCTGATCTCGTGAGCAGCATTCATGATTCAAGAACATCAGGGTGAAGAGAGTGAGAGAGACAATGAGAGAGCTGATCTCGCGAGCAGCATTCAGGGTGAAGAGAGTGAGAGAGACAATGAGAGAGCTGATCTCATGAGCAGCATTCAGGATTCAAGAACATCAGGGTGAAGAGAGTGAGAGAGACAATGAGAGGGCTGATCTCGTGAGCAGCATTCAGGATTCGAGAACATCAGGGTGAAGAAAGTGAGAGAGACAATGAGAGAGCTGATCTCATGAGCAGCATTCATGATTCAAGAACATCAGGGTGAAGAGAGTGAGAGAGACAATGAGAGAGCTGATCTCACGAGCAGCACTCAGGATTCAAGGAGAACATCAGGGTGAAGAGAGTGAGAGAGACAATGAGAGAGCTGATCTCGTGAGCAGCATTCAGGATTCGAGAACATCAGGGTGAAGAAAGTGAGAGAGACAATGAGAGAGCTGATCTCGTGAGCAGCATTCAGGATTCGAGAACATCAGGGTGAAGAAAGTGAGAGAGACAATGAGAGAGCTGATCTCATGAGCAGCATTCAGGATTCAAGAACATCAGGGTGAAGAGAGTGAGAGAGACAATGAGAGAGCTGATCTCGTGAGCAGCATTCAGGATTCAAGGAGAACATCAGGGTGAAGAGAGTGAGAGAGACAATGAGAGAGCTGATCTCATGAGCAGCATTCAGGATTCAAGAAAATCAGGGGGAAGAGAGTGAGAGAGACAATGAGAGAGCTGATCTCATGAGCAGCATTCAGGATTCAAGAACATCAGGGTGAAGAGAGTGAGAGAGACAATGAGAGAGCTGATCTCATGAGCAGCATTCAGGATTCAAGAACATCAGGGTGAAGAGAGTGAGAGAGACAATGAGAGAGCTGATCTCGTGAGCAGCATTCAGGATTCAAGGAGAACATCAGGGTGAAGAGAGTGAGAGAGACAATGAGAGAGCTGATCTCGTGAGCAGCATTCAGGATTCGAGAACATCAGGGTGAAGAAAGTGAGAGAGACAATGAGAGAACTGATCTCGCGAGCAGCATTCAGGATTCAAGGAGAACATCAGGGTGAAGAGAGTCAGAGAGACAATGAGAGAGCTGATCTCATGAGCAGCATTCAGGATTCAAGAACATCAGGGTGAAGAGAGTGAGAGAGAGAATGAGAGAGCTGATCTCGTGAGCAGCATTCAGGATTCGAGAATATCAGGGTGAAGAAAGTGAGAGAGACAATGAGAGAGCTGATCTCGTGAGCAGCATTCAGGATTCAAGAACATCAGGGTGAAGAGAGTGAGAGAGACAATGAGAGAGCTGATCTCACGAGCAGCATTCAGGGTGAAGAGAGTGAGAGAGACAATGAGAGAGCTGATCTCGTGAGCAGCATTCAGGATTCAAGAACATCAGGGTGAAGAGAGTGAGAGAGACAATGAGAGAGCTGATCTCATGAGCAGCATTCAGGATTCGAGAACATCAGGGTGAAGAAAGTGAGAGAGACATTGAGAGAGCTGATCTCGTGAGCAGCATTCAGGATTCAAGAACATCAGGGTGAAGAAAGTGAGAGAGACAATGAGAGAGCTGATCTTGTGAGCAGCATTCATGATTCAAGAACATCAGGGTGAAGAAAGTGAGAGAGACAATGAGAGAGCTGATCTCACGAGCAGCACTCAGGATTCAAGGAGAACATCAGGGTGAAGAGAGCGAGAGAGACAATGAGAGAGCTGATCTCATGAGCAGCATTCAGGATTCAAGAACATCAGGGTGAAGAAAGTGAGAGAGACAATGAGAGAGCTGATCTCGTGAGCAGCATTCATGATTCAAGAACATCAGGGTGAAGAGAGTGAGAGAGACAATGAGAGAGCTGATCTCGCGAGCAGCATTCAGGGTGAAGAGAGTGAGAGAGACAATGAGAGAGCTGATCTCATGAGCAGCATTCAGGATTCAAGAACATCAGGGTGAAGAGAGTGAGAGAGACAATGAGAGGGCTGATCTCGTGAGCAGCATTCAGGATTCGAGAACATCAGGGTGAAGAAAGTGAGAGAGACAATGAGAGAGCTGATCTCATGAGCAGCATTCATGATTCAAGAACATCAGGGTGAAGAGAGTGAGAGAGACAATGAGAGAGCTGATCTCACGAGCAGCACTCAGGATTCAAGGAGAACATCAGGGTGAAGAGAGTGAGAGAGACAATGAGAGAGCTGATCTCGTGAGCAGCATTCAGGATTCGAGAACATCAGGGTGAAGAAAGTGAGAGAGACAATGAGAGAGCTGATCTCGTGAGCAGCATTCAGGATTCGAGAACATCAGGGTGAAGAAAGTGAGAGAGACAATGAGAGAGCTGATCTCATGAGCAGCATTCATGATTCAAGAACATCAGGGTGAAGAGAGTGAGAGAGACAATGAGAGAGCTGATCTCACGAGCAGCACTCAGGATTCAAGGAGAACATCAGGGTGAAGAGAGTGAGAGAGACAATGAGAGAGCTGATCTCATGAGCAGCATTCAGGATTCAAGAACATCAGGGTGAAGAGAGTGAGAGAGACAATGAGAGAGCTGATCTCATGAGCAGCATTCAGGGTGAAGAGAGTGAGAGAGACAATGAGAGAGCTGATCTCACGAGCAGCACTCAGGATTCAAGGAGAACATCAGGGTGAAGAGAGTGAGAGAGACAATGAGAGAGCTGATCTCACGAGCAGCACTCAGGATTCAAGGAGAACATCAGGGTGAAGAGAGTGAGAGAGACAATGAGAGAGCTGATCTCATGAGCAGCATTCAGGATTCAAGAACATCAGGGTGAAGAGAGTGAGAGAGACAATGAGAGAGCTGATCTCGTGAGCAGCACTCAGGATTCAAGGAGAACATCAGGGTGAGTTTAAGAGCTGTACGTTCACTGATGGATTCTTCTCGCATGCTGACTCTCTCTACTCTCAGCAGCATTTATTAGCCGATTTATTGCCAGAGATTATAAGGGCATCCGAGGCAAATACAAATGCTTTTATTAAAGCTTTACATTTGAATTTTTTTTTTAAATGGTATACATTCCCACTGCTTCTAGTTTTAAACAAGAATATTTTGAGGGAGAATTTGATCACATATATTAAGTGCATCAGCGAGATAAAGTTCAGAAAATAACATTTGGTGTTGGCAGCTCAAATTGCTCAATGGAATGTCATTCATTATATTTGCAATGTGATATCTTTATCTGGGATTATAAAATGTTATTGCATCATTAGCGAAAGACAAATTTCCAAGGTGGTTCTCTCTATTGTCATTACAGCGTTATCCTCATTATAATTCCCACTATCTTGACTGTCATCATAACTATCATCAACATCAACAAACAGGGCGATTACAGTTCTAGTGCAGGTGGTCTTTACAGCCATCATATATGTAACCTAGTTATGCAGTGTAAGTATCATAGTTTACAGGTCTATTACACTGCCATGTAGTCAGCTACAGCAATTAATTGTCATCCTGGGGGAGCAGTCATTATCTGTCTTACCAGTATATAGTCTGAGCCCTGGCAGGCCATGATAACAGCATCCTGTCATCATACATCACATACTTAATGCTCCCTAAACTACATGCCTAAAATAAGCCAGAGCATGTAGACTGACCAGGCGTCTAGCAGACCTACAGCGCTGGTCAAGGCTGCCCCAATGGCCAAGTGGTCAAGCATTGCACACAGATGCATGTAGACTGACCAGGCCTTTAGCAGACCTACAGCGCTGGTCAAGGCTGTCCCAATGGCCAAGTGGTCAAGCATTGCACACAGCTGCATGTAGACTGACCAGGCCTCTAGCAGACCTACAGCGCTGGTCAAGGCTGCCCCAATGGCCAAGTGGTCAAGCATTGCACACAGCTGCATGTAGACTGACCAGGCATCTAGCAGACCTACAGCGCTGGTCAAGGCTGCCCCAATGGCCAAGTGGTCAAGCATTGCACACAGCTGCATGTAGACTGACCAGGCATCTAGCAGACCTACAGCGCTGGTCAAGGCTGTCCCAATGGCCAAGTGGTCAAGCATTGCACACAGCTGCATGTAGATTGACCAGGCATCTAGCAGACCTACAGCGCTGGTCAGGGCTGTCCCAATGGCCAAGTGGACAAGCATTGCACACAGCTGCATGTAGACTGACCAGGCCTTTAGCAGACCTACAGCGCTGGTCAAGGTTGCCCCAATGGCCAAGTGGTCAAGCATTGCACACAGCTGCATGTAGACTGACCAGGCATCTAGCAGACCTACAGCGCTGGTCAAGGCTGCCCCAATGGCCAAGTGGTCAAGCATTGCACACAGCTGCACGTAGACTGACCAGGCATCTAGCAGACCTACAGCGCTGGTCAGGGCTGCCCCAATGGCCAAGTGGTCAAGCATTGCACACAGCTGCATGTAGACTGACCAGGCATCTAGCAGATCTACAGCGCTGGTCAAGGCTGCCCCGATGGCCAAGTGGTCAAGCATTGCACACAGCTGCATGTAGACTGACCAGGCATCTAGCAGACCTACATCGCTGGTCCACAGGTCATGCATTGCACAGAACTGCAAAGTCCCAATGGCAGTAAGACAAGGCTTATACTACTGCTGAAGGCATGTGAGAAGGTTAAGAAGGTTTTCCACAGGAACCTCCTTATTCCACCAATACCACAATGGTCAGGATTAAAATAAACTAGGTTATGCTTAGAGTGGCAGAATAAGTGACTATAAGCAACATTATAAATTCCCAATCAGGGTGGTGACATGCAACAGGTTTCATGGGAAAGAGAGAGAGGGTCATCGCTGCAGGTTGGAAAAAAACTCTTGGCGATAGAAACTCATGACAGCTCTACAAACTAAATTGCCTTAAATAAGGCAAAATCATGCACCATGTTTTGCAACATATATGGTTTTTGTTTGAGTTTTTCAAATTTAAAAG
>OZ012685.1:252286-311590 GCA_963942565.1 Maea johnstoni
GCAGATCATAGTCTTTCCCAGCGTACGTCTTTGGGCGTCATTTGGACGCACAAGTAAAGCCTTTTCCACTCCTGGACGGGGTACACAAACTTCATGAAACACCATAAAAGACGGCCTGTTTCACTTAGGTTTGGACGTAGACAATGGATAATTCGTGGCCATTTCACTCACTGCCCGCCGTAAAAGTATGAGTGTTGTTTGAGGAGTTTCCCCAGGAGACCGCATATAAGATTAGACTCCAACAGCAGTTCCGGTCGGTGCCGTTAAGTACTGATAAAAAACCCCTTGGGAAACAAAGAGCAGATAAGCAATCTATCGATAGCTTGCTGGACTCGACATTAGCGGTGAATCGCTGGCCCCAGGCAGGAAATTGGTTTCAGGTCATATCTCAACTAGTCTTACATGGCCAGTACACATTTGGGGACATTCTTGTTAACATGTTTCGATTCAAGAATGTCCCCAAAGCTGAAAGGAAGGACATGAAATAAGTTTAAAAAAACAATAACAGATTAGGCAAACACACGTTTTAATCTTCGCATTTTGTAAACAAACCGGCTGGGTTCGATTTGCAATCCCCGGCTGTGTTCAATTCATTGGTTAGGCATGTGCCGGCACGTGCCGATTCACAATATACTTCCAAATAAGGCCCTATGAATGTTTTTTATGCATGACTGATATATAAATAAAAAAATGCTCATTATTGAAATAAATGAAAATGAAATGAATAAAAGAAAGTTTGTTGGTGAATTTCATGCAATGTTTTTCAGTTGCCATAAATAAGTCCAAACAACTGAGTCAACATTTTAGTTACTTTATTTACCTATTTAAGTAGGCCTACTTATACATCTACTGTTTGTCAGACATCGGCACATTGTGACATTTGTGAATGTGAATGGCATCATGAAACATATGCAAAACAAGAGAAACAAGGTACTTCTCAAAGCTAACCCAGTCATCATGCAGAAGCAGGGACAAAAGGTAAGATTATTTAATACTTCACTAACCTGGGATGCCACCAGGGGGGTCCGTAGATTTTGTCACACATAACATGGGCTTTAAGTGAAATTTAATGCATGTTCATTACCCCTGTCCTCTGTCTTGGTGGCGGGAAAGGGGGATGATCTAAACAAGTGATGGGATCTCATTCTTACGAACGAGATTACTGTCACACACACCGGAGTTCTGCCCAATTTTTTTTTCATGTTAAAAAAACTTAGTTATTTTAGACCCAGATGTTTACCCTTGTTAAAATGATAACATACAAAAGAAAATGAATAACCTACTATTACTTCTTTCTGAACATAAGTCAGATAATTTGGCCTATACAATGTTTGGCTAATTTCTGTGAATAAATTTGATTAACATCTATATATCCAATCTATGTTACTATGCAGTTATTCTATTCCACACATGCTTCACCATGTCACAGAATTTTACCGCTTATGGCACCTTACTTTACTAAACCAGTCCTATTCTTAAGGGCCCTCTGAGGACACAGCCGTTGTTGAGTGTACCTCAGTATGATTTATTTCCATTGCACTTACCGTGTATACTGCACATCCAACAGTCACTCACCTTTTAGGGAGTACAATATCCTAACAATTTTCGGTGCTGACTTTTTATATCCTTTGAATGTGATCTATGCACCTGACTCACTACCCTACTAAAGGGACTTATTGAACAACAAATAATGTTTTAAACACACATGTAACACAGAACACAAAATTATTTTATTGCGCACCTAGATCATTTCACTCATTCAACAGAAACTAGACAAAAACAAGACAGACGCTGACATCACTTTATGTAATGTCACAGACATACCAGATTCACACTCAATAATTTATACAGCAAAGAAGAATAGATAATTCATAAATTACGTGTTTTTTTGAAAGTTAGATGGTGGCCTTCATTTTTGAATTCTACAGGGATGCTTAGTTGAAATTTTTTTCTTACTTTTGTGCTAATGGGTGTGTTTTTTAAATATACTTGATAGATAAAATTGTCTAAATTATGTGCCAATAGATAATTTCTTTTTTAAATATTGTGATGCACTCTGTTCTTGTGCTTAAAAAATATTCTTGATAGATAATTTTTTATATACTCAGACCAATTATCCACTAATAAACGATTTCTTTTGTATGAATAGAAGTTGGAAATTATCTATTGGCACAACATGCTGTATCTCAATAAATACCATTTATTTATCAAGGATATTTTTATATATTTAACACAGACGATTACATTCTATTATACTATAAATGGAAAATAAAACTGGCCTAATCTACATTATCATTAATTTTTCAGATCTTTTGTTCGCTAAACACACATTTTTTTGTCCTTAATGTACCTTCATTGTTTTTTATATCAAAGGTAAGTATTGCAAGAACACCAGACCACCACAGAGATAGAAATTGAGGAAGCAGACAAAGGGTGAACTAAGTACAGAGAACTAAGGCTACATAGGATGCAGGCAGGGTTACAAAGGCACAGCAATATCAATTTATGTATAAAAGTAAGGTGTGCGTGTTAAGAGTCCAGTGCTGCAGGTTGGCATGGATTCAGTTGAGATCACCAGAAGCCAGGTAGGGAAGGGTGGGTCATCTACAGATCAGCAAGAAACTGCATGCTAGTAGAACTACAGGAATCAGGACAAGCATATATACCTAAAAAAGAGAAGAAAAAATCATTTAAACAACAGGTAATTGAAGTAGCACTGTATAATATATACATGTTTTTATGGGTAATTGTAGAGGTTTTGGTTGATTTTTTTTCGGGCAAGTAACGATTCAATTCGGGCAAGTGAATTTCATGTCAGTGCCTGTGAGGCTATAGTTCATCTACATGTAAAAAAGGTTGGTAGGGTACTGGCGCAACATCAAAAAAGGGTAAAAAAGGTAATTTTTTTTTCTGAAAAACAGAAATATTTTTCATCAGAAATCTCTCATTTTGCTCTCAGATAAGGCTGAGAATGCATCTCAGAGCATCTAGAACCCTCTGGCTTCTGGGGGCCTTAAGCGGCCCCCAGACCCCCCGCCGCAATGGCCGTGCGCCTGCGGCGCACGCGCCGTCCGCCTGAGGCGGTCGGACTTGGACACCCTACTTCATAAACAAGGCCCATTTGGACACCCTGTTTTGAAAAATTGGCTAAGTCCCTGGAGAGACCGTGAGCAGTCAGTGGCAATGCCTTTGACCACTGGGCTATGGGCAGGCCCTGGGTGTGGTGAGAGACAGTGAGCAGTCAGTGGCAATGTCTTAGACCACTGGGCTATGGGGCAGGCCCTGGGTGTGGTGAGAGACTGTGAGCAGTCAGTGGCAATGCCTTTGACCATTGGGCTATAGGGCAGGCCCTGGGTGTGGTGAGAGACAGTGAGCAGTCAGTGGCAATGCCTTTGACCACTGGGCTATGGGGCTGGCCCTGGGTGTGGTGAGAGACAGTGAGCAGTCAGTGGCAATGCCTTAGACCACTGGGTTATAGGGCAGGCCCAGGGTGTAGTGAGAGACAGCGAGCAGTGAGTGGCAATGCCTTAGACCACTGGGTTATAGGGCAGGCCCAGGGTGTAGTGAGAGACAGCGAGCAGTCAGTGGCAATGCCTTAGACCACTGGGTTATGGGGCAGACCCTGAGTGTGGTGAGAGACAGTGAGCAGTCAGTGGTAGTGCCTCAGACCACTGGGCTATGGGGCTGGCCCTGGGTGTGGTGAGAGACAGTGAGCAGTCAGTGGCAATGTCTTAGACCACTGGGCCATGGGGCTGGCCCTGGGTGTGGTGAGAGACAGTGAGCAGTCAGTGGCAATGCCTTAGACCACTGGGTTATAGGGCAGGCCCTGGGTTTGGTGAGAGACCGTGAGCAGTCAGTGGAAATGCCTTAGACCACTGGGCTATGGGGCAGGCCCAGGGTTTGGTGAGAGACCGTGAGCAGTCAGTGGCAATGCCTTTGACCACTGGGCTATGGGGCAGGCCCTGAGTGTGGTGAGAGACCGTGAGCAGTCAGTGGCAATGCCTTTGACCACTGGGCTATGGGGCAGGCCCTGGGTGTGGTGAGAGACAGTGAGCAGTCAGTGGCAATGTCTTAGACCACTGGGCTATGGGGCAGGCCCTGGGTGTGGTGAGAGACTGTGAGCAGTCAGTGGCAATGCCTTTGACCATTGGGCTATAGGGCAGGCCCTGGGTGTGGTGAGAGACAGTGAGCAGTCAGTGGCAATGCCTTTGACCACTGGGCTATGGGGCTGGCCCTGGGTGTGGTGAGAGACAGTGAGCAGTCAGTGGCAATGCCTTAGACCACTGGGTTATAGGGCAGGCCCAGGGTGTAGTGAGAGACAGCGAGCAGTGAGTGGCAATGCCTTAGACCACTGGGTTATGGGGCAGACCCTGAGTGTGGTGAGAGACAGTGAGCAGTCAGTGGTAGTGCCTCAGACCACTGGGCTATGGGGCTGGCCCTGGGTGTGGTGAGAGACAGTGAGCAGTCAGTGGCAATGTCTTAGACCACTGGGCCATGGGGCTGGCCCTGGGTGTGGTAAGAGACAGTGAGCAGTCAGTGGCAATGCCTTAGACCACTGGGCTATGGGGCAGGCCATGTGTGTGGTGAGAGACTGAGCAGTCTGTGGCAACACCTTAGTACAGTTGGCTATGGGGCAGACCCTTCCACAATAGAGTACCTGTGCATGTAGGCCAAGTCTCTCTGCTCTCTCTGGTCCACTTGGCTACCGGGGCAGACCCTTCCACAATAAAGTACCTGTGCATGTAGGCCCAGTCTCTCTGCTCTCTCTGGTCCACTTGGCTACCGGGGCAGACCCTTCCACAATAGAGTACCTGTGCATGTAGGCCCAGTCTCTCTGCTCTCTCTGGTCCACTTGGCTACCGGGGCAGACCCTTCCACAATAGAGTACCTGTGCATGTAGGCCCAGTCTCTCTGCTCTCTCTGGTCCACTTGGCTACCGGGGCAGACCCTTCCACAATAAAGTACCTGTGCATGTAGGCCCAGTCTCTCTGCTCTCTCTCTGGTCCACTTGGCTACCGGGGCAGACCCTTCCACAATAAAGTACCTGTGCATGTAGGCCCAGTCTCTCTGCTCTATCTGGTCTGCTACGAATCCCTCCAGAGAGAAAGCGGAGGATCTCTGCAGTTAGACCATTAAGCATATAATCATCGTGCCAGCCCTCCACTAGCTATCTCATGCACAAATGCGCTTTCTAGCTCATTGGTAGTTTCTGACTCAAACCAATTTCAGCTAATTCTTCCCTTGAGCGAACAAAACTTCACACTTATATGGCACTTTGCCAGTTTTGCAGGAATAAATTCCCTCTTTACAGTGCTCTATTATTCTCATGGGCTGCGCCATAATCACAGCCATTTCTTATAAAATCTGAATCTGGAATTTAGTTTATGGTCATCTTTTCTGCCCTATTTAGACTAGACCATGACTTGCCTAGTGTTAGCCTGGTAGATGTTCAGAGTTGAGCTAGTAGCTGTAGTTGTACTATCTAGTTGGTATGTAACACCTCACACCGAATCCTTTCTAGCCCATTACAGTATTATTGATGATTTCCAAATCAATTACATCTTGTGTACCTTTGCAATTGTTTTCATTGCCTGAATTACATTGCCACTTGCTGACAATGATTTTCACTCTCATCTAAAGGCCATTATTGGATGGAAAGTCCAGAATTTGTGAACTGTGTCAAGTGTGCCATGTCTGGCCAGCTTGGTGTTTGGTAGAGACTGTCTCTTGGCGATGTCTATTCCATTGGTGGCAGCAGCATTTTAAAGGCGATAGCGTCTCTGGTATCTCACGACTGATTGACAATTAACAGTTGCTTCTGTTTGAGCCATGTTCACAAATGGCGGCCGCTTTTCAATCCAAGTACAAACATGATTTTCAGGCAATTTCTTAAAGGGGCCCTAAAGGTGGCAAAACAATTTTCCAATGAATACCAACATGACAGAGTTTAGCTTGTTTTCAAGCATTTTGGCAGTTTTATGCTATTGAATGAAGAAGTCAGAATAAAAAGGGCTAAACATTCCTTCACCATATGACTGCTGGCGGTGAACAATTTTGTAAATTTTAATAACCATTTTCCCCTAGTTGAATACTTAGGGTAATTTGGGTAGTCTATCAGGGAATACAATTGGCGATGTACTAATGATTATCTTATTTGGACCACTGGCCACTGGCATCCACATTAATCACTTCCTATTAGTTGTAAATCATCCACACATGGTCAGTGCAATGTACCAGGCTTTCTAATCTCTGCTCTAGTAATATGTAAGGTGCATTTAGTCAGTACAGAGACAGATACAATACTTCTTTACGGATACGTCTGGAATTAGTTGATTGTCAAGTTTTCTATCATATTGCAGCTAAGGCCTGACTAGGCAGTTGTAAGTGGTGAAGGAAAAACAAGTACCCATAAAAAATTACCGTCCAACTCAAGTAACTGACAACTTTATCACATGGCATGAATTTCGGTTAATGGGCTGTATGAAGTACATGTATACGAGATACAAGAGGAATTAATACACACTCAGGATACGATAGATGAATTGATAGTGATTGGCTATAAACTTTAAATATTTATCTTCTTCAACATACTTATAGTTAGGCCTAAAAAATGTAACGATCCAAAAAGAATAGGTAGGTAGGGAAAGTATATTTTTTCTATAATTTTATTTGCAAACAAAGTATTTTCATGGCAGCTGTAGTTGTAATGCTGTTTTCTAATCATATTTATGTTGATTGAGAGTTGGAAGGGCGGAAAAAAACTTTATTAGGGATTTCTTAGAGTAAAACACTTGTTAGTGTCGGGATACAGGAAGCAAACACCTTTTTAGGCCTTTTGATTGATTGACGGGAAAAATGATTACATAATTTTGTTTTATAGAAAAATATGGATAGCATTTATAGCAATAGAAAATGTAATGTTTGCTGGAAATGTCAATTCCATTGCCAGTTGTAGCTGCCTCTGGCAGTGTGCCTGAAGCTCCTCTATGGTATAACATTGACGTGTACTCACTCTGCTATAACAGCCCAGCCAATTATTCCACAACAATATCAGGAAATAATTGGCCTGCTATTGGTCAATGAAGGCCTGAATGCATGTTGATGATCCGGTGGTCAGCTTTGGCCGCTGTCCAGCAACTCCTGCCATAAGGCCTGCTATCAGGCGTCCACTGAGAGTAGCCGGCAGGTCAAAGGTCAGGGGTATTAGCTGGAGGATGCTGATTGGCCATGTGAGAGCTTCAGATAGACACTAATCACTAGTCAGGACACACGGAGGACCCCCAGCAGAGATAAATAGGACACACATGATGAGCAGGATGATTATAGTTATGGTTATCAGGCAGTTATTAGTAGGATGATTGGTGGTGATATGTATCAATTGATTATTGAATATAGAATGGAAATAGCCTGTAAGGAAGATTTATGACCATCGCTTAATTAGTTCATGTGGGACAGGTCCTTCCTTCTTGGTTACAGCGGAGGTTAACCCTTGTTTCCAGAGGTACACACTGGCAGTATCTTGCCTTGGAAAGAATGATTCTGTTAAATGCCTCAGAGGGACCTGCAGAGAGAGACAGAGAGGCAGGCAGACTGACAAACAGACAGACAGATTCAGAGAGGCAGAGACTTGAGAATGATTGTATTATAGCCATGTTCTTCCTCCATAGACTATGATAGGTTAGTTCTTATGGGGAAAAAACAGTATTAAACATTCATCCTGTTTTGTCCATTCTCGGTGAAATGGTGGAATGACCAGAGTATTACATTACGTAAGGTGTGTTATTGGTGCTCCTCTGTCCCTGTATCATCGAATGCAATATAATAGACTGGCTACTAGTCTGTGGTAGACCTGATAAATGTTTGTTCTTTTCTGGTCTCTATCAATTACTAATTGTCTAGATATTAGTTTTTTGGCCAATCATAGATGTGGCCAAGGCTTGTCACCACATCAGCAGACGTCTTAAATTGGCCCTGTTGAGTAAATGAAGAACTAAGTCAGGATGAAAAGATTTGGTTGAGCTAGGCTAGGTACTGGTTGTTTGGGGCATGGACAATATTCCGACATGATAGCTTGTCATTCAAAACCAGGACACAATGCAATTAAACTCTGTATCAAAGGCAGCTGCCTGCCGGGCGCATTATTTTTTATGTGCCAAATTAACACAGGGTCATATCACAGTATCCGTTTTGGGTCTGGACAGGACATTTTGAATATGGCAGAATTTCAAAAATGGTTTAGAACCTGTGTGAATCTTTAGTTAGAAACACATCTTTTACAAAAAAGTTTGTTTGAAAATATTTTAGTTTGACTGAAATAATAGCAAATTTAAAAAGGGTCTGGACAGGACATCATTCAGACATGGTTTTCTGGTACCAACACATAAGTAAAAATTCCTTCTTGTCTGAAACTTTCTTCTTATAAACACATAGTGCCGTTATTTAGAGAAGGTTTTAAAGTCAACTTCAATACGTTGAAAAAAATAAAATTCCTAGGCACTCATAGAATTTTGCCACATTCTGTAACACTCTTTAGGGGTCTGGACAGGACATGAGGTCTGGATCTGGACAGGACATATTTGTCTGGAGCAGATAAAGTCTAATAAAAGAGGAAGAGAACCTTTTTTCCTAATAAAATTACTCTATTCAACATTCAACTTAGGTTAGTAGAACATATAAAGATAAAAAATCTGCTATTACTGGAATAATCAAGTACCAAGAATATGTTTTATTAGGCGATCATTTAAGTTGAGAAATATGCTTAGTCAGTTCCTTTAACTGAAGTTTTTTCACCTTTGCCTTCATAACAGTGCCTTCTAATTAACATATTTGAGATAGATTAATATAATTTCAATGGAATACACATACAAATCTATATTTCATTGCCATTGGTAATGGACTTCAGAAGGACTCAACATCTGAATCAAAATTAAACATAGTAGCTGGTCATGAGAGCTGAATATAATCATACGGTAGTTTATAGTGCATGTACTAACTCACTACCATATCATTCAGCCCTCATGATCTGCTTTATGAGTGTTTCACATCAATTCACAGTACAATATATTTAATGATTTGTAAGTTATATTCTGGTTAATCCTGCTGGTAGGAAATAATGATTTAAAACTCCCTTATGGGAATTGAGTCAAGATAGGATACTGAGATACACGCAACTTCCTAAGAGGAAGTCAGTCAGGACAGGAAATACACTTCAGTCTAGACACTAGTAGACAGGATTAAAAACTACTGTCAAATGGAAATTTGTGACTTATCAAGGGATCTTTAACGCTCACCTTTACAGGTGTTATGGTGGGGATAGGTCAGAGAGTATGTACACATGACTAATCATATGTAGTTTTACATATTGATTCAAGTCCATAGCCTAAACCATCGTCATGAAACTCCAGCTTTGTCTAAATTCTCTGTCTCCCTGTCTGCTTGCTCATTCCATGTTCAGGTATTTATGTACAACATAGAGGATTGGTCAATTGTAATTAACAAGTATCCACTAAGGGTGGCACCCCTTCAGTTAGGATGGTCAATACATGTTACCTACATAGGAATGGTAGATTGCAATAACAGGTAATTGACGGATAATTAATCATTTAGGGTGGTGAGCTGTCACTCTAACAGCTAAAACCTTAATAACAAAATAAACAAACATTTAATGAACTATTTGTCTGATGTAAGGGGTTAAAGTACTTAGTAACTTTCTAGAAACAGATATGTTCCCTTAGTACTGCACACAAACTGCTTAATTACCTCCTTGGTTTCCTTGATTCGGCCTGAGGAACCCGATTAACAGTTCTAAAATTAACAGGATCCTTGTAGCGAAATCAGTTTCTCCAGTAATGAGATACTATATACACTGCTAAAGTGGTCAGTTGATTCCCAAATTTGAAAATGAACCATTTTGCCATAATTAGTACTATACAAACGATAACTATGTGCATTAGCACAGCTAGAGTTCCAAAATTGGATCTTGACTATCAAGATCAGATATTATGCTGCACTGATATATTTAGTGTTCCCCTCTCTTCTTGCTGCTCAGTTTTCATGGTTGCCTCTTCAAATCTCTGTTTCTTTTTCCTAGTTTTATCTTTTTTCTTTTTGTCTAGTGTTTTTAAAAATCTTTTTTCTGGTTTTCGCTTTTCCTACTCTTCTCTATATTAGCCGCCTTGATGATAATGAAATAAATGACTTCTAAGTTCTTGCAGGATGTTACCAGCCAAATTGAGTCAATGAATTTTAATAAGCACCTATTCCAATTTGAAATAACAATATGAATCCATATATTGAGACTAGATGTAACTGAATAACCTATCCCACCTGGCATTTATATTTAGTGGGAATTGGGTGTACGGAAAATCATATTTCCTAAATTTCATTTAGCAACTTTTTTGGTATTGTTTGTATCTGGTTATCTGCAAACATTGTCATAATTCAAAATATAAGATCACCTTAAAAGTACAACATTTATGTTAATCCCATTCAGTAGTGTGTTCCTATGTCAATTATGGAAAAGGAATTTCTACATTTGCTATTTATTTCTAAACATAAATGCATATCAGTTGTCCTGTCCAGACCCCATTTTTCCTGTCCGCACCCCAGCAGGGTCTGGACAGGACAAATGTCTAGGGGGGCGGTAGCATCCCCCATCATGACCTTGGTGAAAAAATTTCATGCCACATGGAAGACACTGGTATAGAGAGGGTAGGTTGTGAAAATTATGATTTTATCATTTGAAATAAGAAAATTAATGAAAAAATAGCATCTCAAATGTAGCAGACTGGTATGTTCCAATCAAAAATGAACAATAAATCAATTACTTATGATTAAAGGACGCACTATAACATATCAAATTTTACTACTGGTATACATATTTCTAATTTGTAGAAAAAAAGTTTGATTTTAATTACTAGATAAAAAATAGGGGCAATTTTCTAATTGTCCTGTCCAGACCCCAAGTGAACATAACTTACAGGTAATTGGCTAGTCCCCGGGGGGTTGCCATGACAAAATGAAAAAAATTCAAACTTTTTCACACATTTTGAAAGGTCTATTTTCAGAATATATAAAGTTTTCTAGTCAAATACAATATTTTTTTTAGAACTTCCATGTCCTGTAATATCCTGATATGACCCCACAGCTAAACCCATGCTGTAAGCCATGAGTTATTATGAACTAAATCAGGATGAAAAGAATTGCTTGGAATCTAGGTATTGGTTGTTGGTGGCATGGGCAACATTCTGACATGATAGTTTGTCATTCAAAACCAGTACTCAATACAATTAAACTGTGTATCGAAAGTAGCTGCCTGCCGGGTGCATTATTTTATATGCATGCGCCAAATTAACACAGTATATGTAGCACTAATTAAACCCATGCTGTAAGTCTTGAGTTATTATCTGAAATATCTTAAGAGTTGAACAAGGATGAAGCGGCCAGATGGGTCCTGGCAATGACCAGTACAGGGGCATTCTCAGCATGAATGGGAGAACAATTCATATGGCGTCTTTATCTCACATGTGAACTGTGGGAAGGTTTAGTACATTCACAGTGTCATGGCACCCTCATGTTTTTCAGCTGAGAAATGCTGCTTTAAGTGCAAGCTGGCAAATAGTAGACAGTTAGGGGCTCGTGATGCCAGAGAGTGCATGCATTATTGAGGGATAATCCGGCATCTTTTATTCAGCTCAACACTACTGCTTGCTTCGTGGGATGACAAAGGAAGAACACAATGGCTAATTAATGTGCCATATGCTGAACAACTTGCATTATTAAGGATTACTGGAAATATCCTTTTACTGCCAGCATAGATTATCATGGATTATCCATGCATTCACCCCTCCTTCTTGAGACCTTAATACCCCCCCCCCTCTTACTGATAGTATTCAGGCTGGAAATGGGGTAAACACAGGCTAGCCAGTGAAGATCTGATTGTAATATATACATCTAGATTAATATTCGAGATTAATATTCATGTAGGACCCAGTACCTTAATTTCAAGCCCTGTCCCACATTTACCCACTTCCTGTTCTCTTCTCAAACCCTCTATAACACCCCCCCCCCCCCCCCACTACTGCCTGTATCAAACATATTACAAGAACAGTATTGGAAATCATACTGCCTGTATTAGACATATTACAAGAACAGTATTGGAAATCATACTGCCTGTATTAGACATATTACAAGAACAGTATTGGAAATTATACTGCCTGTATCAGACATATTACAAGAACAGTATTGGAAATTATACTGCCTGTATTAGACATATTAGGCCTAAAAAAAAAATTGTTTGTTTCCTGTAACGGTTCCAAAAAAAATAGGGTAGGTAGGTAAGTTTCACGACGGGAGGTAAAAAGACGTAGGGTCGGCAATGAAATGGTAGGGTCGGTCGGGTTACAGGAAACAAACAAATTTTTTTTTAGGCCTTACAAGAACAGTATTGGAAATCATACTGCCTGTATCAGACATATTACAAGAACAGTATTGGAAATCATACTGCCTGTATTAGACATATTACAAGAACAGTATTGGAAATCATACTGCCTGTATTAGACATATTACAAGAACAGTATTGGAAATCATACTGCCTGTATTAGACATATTACAAGAACAGTATTGGAAATCATACTGCCTGTATTAGACATATTACAAGAACAGTATTGGAAATTATACTGCCTGTATTAGACATATTACAAGAACAGTATTGGAAATCATACTGCCTGTATTAGACATATTACAAGAACAGTATTGGAAATCATACTGCCTGTATTAGACATATTACAAGAACAGTATTGGAAATTATACTGCCTGTATTAGACATATTACAAGAACAGTATTGGAAATTATAATGCCTGTATTAGACATATTACAAGAACAGTATTGGAAATCATACTGCCTGTATTAGACATATTACAAGAACAGTATTGGAAATCATACTGCCTGTATTAGACATATTACAAGAACAGTATTGGAAATTATACTGCCTGTATTAGACATATTACAAGAACAGTATTGTAAATCTTAACTGCATTTCTTGAGGACTTGCATTCCAAGAGTGTCCCTGTGTGCTGCAGTAGATTGATATAGATGTACTTAAGTCGTGGCTGGCACTGTGCGCGGCGGTGGCGGTGTATTGATCAGAGTTTGTGCGAGGCATGTGCAGGTGGCAGAGGAGGAGGAGGAGGGTGGCATTGAGGCAGAGGAGGAGAAGGAGGGTGGAATTGAGGAAGATGCCTGCCACAGAGTTCTGTATTATTCATTACTCCCGTAATTGTTACGGACCAACGTGCATTATGTATGCATTTGTAAACACCCAACTCCACCTGCATGGCAGAAATCATACTCATATATATCACAGTTAACGGCTGAACAGATCAGCATCCTACATACAAGGTAGCCCAACTAGTCCAGGCCAGTAAAAATGTGAGGCCAGGAGGGCTAGTGAATTCCAGACCATTGTAGCCCTACCAGACTAATCAAAATCATAATAGCAGTCATAGTAAGATAGCTTTAGAAGCTGACATGATGGATTCATAATTGCTGTTTATTATAAGATCTAAATGAATAGCATATTCTTGAACATTTAGATATCAAACTGGGTTGAATCAGAGTAAGTAGCTTGTACTGTGATTTGGTTATGGTGGGACCCTGCAGATGCAAATTTAAAGCAATGATCTGAATTACAATTATCACACTCAATAAGCTGTGCATAAAATGCATGTTTCAATCACAATGTAGTATATTGATGAATTTACATGTGTGAAATCTTGTGGAACCTTTATGCCAACAAAAATCCTCATTAGATATTTTTCTAAAATTTTACTCAAATATTAGATGAGTGCTCCTCAGACTTCTCAAGGTCACAAGGGGAAGAGAAAAGATGAGAATTGAGATTTGGAACTGTTAGAAATATTCACAAATTGGCAAGATGCATTTCCTGGTTGGGTTCTGTTCAAATGTTTTCCTTCCTCTTCACAGGGAAGCAGTCATCCTTGTAGCATTAACCCTTGTGATGCTGAGTCCACTTTTTTGTCCTAGACACACTCAGTACCAGAAGAATGTTTGACTATTACCTAAACCCTGTTATGTTCGTATTCATTGGTAAGCTTTTACCGAGTACTCTCAGATGAACTTTTTTCAGATGATTTTGTTTTGTCCAAATCAGCCCCCAGCAACACAAGAGTTCAAGACCACCAGGATGTTTGTTTTGCACTACAGGCATTAGGCCTGCAGGGTTAAGGCGCAGTAGCCAGGGCTCCAGCTAGACACTAGCCCCATAGCCAATGGCTACAGAAAATTGTGTTGGGCTATAACAATATTGCTTTTGTAGCCCGGCTGGCTACAAAGGCAATGATACATGTTGATAGCATCAACATAAACCCCATTATATCTCTTAAATATCCTGTACAATATTCTCTTCAAAAGTTGAACCAATGAATGAAACAGATTTAAGACAAAGTTTATTGGAGAATACAACAATAACTCTTTTTTGTTCATTAATTAGTCAGGCTATAAGGTTTTCAGTCAGGCTATGAGGATTTGAGTACCTATAGCCCGGCAGTCTTCACCAATTTCCAGCCCAGGCCTGACCCCTGTAGCAATTGTATGGTAGACCCTGATGGAGCTAATGACCTAATTATTTGCTAATTGCTAAAGGAGCACAGCATCTGGTCCTAGCCACCAAGGTAAAGAATTAGCCACAGCACAATTGATGGAGCTAGTGACCTAATCATGTGCTAATTGCTAAAGGAGCACAGCATCTGGTCCTAGCCATCAATGTAAAGAATTAGCCATAGCACAATTGATGGAGCTAGTGACCTAATCATGTGCTAATTGCTAAAGGAGCACAGCATATGGTCCTAGCCATCAAGGTAAAGAATCAGCCATAGCACAATAGATAGAGCTAGTGACCTAATTATGTGCTAATTGCTAAAGGAGCAAAGCATCTGGTCCTAGCCATCAATGTAAAGAATTAGCCATAGCACAATTGATGGAGCTAGTGACCTAATCATGTGCTAATTGCTAAAGGAGCACAGCATATGGTCCTAGCCATCAAGGTAAAGAATCAGCCATAGCACAATAGATGGAGCTAATGACCTAATTATTTGCTAATTGCTAAAGGAGCACAGCATCTGGTCCTAGCCACCAAGGTAAATATTAGCCATAGCATAATAGATGGAGCTAGTAACCTAATTGTGTGCTAATTGCTAAAGGAGCACAGCATCTGGTCCTAGCCACCAAGGTAAATATTAGCCATAGCATAATAGATGGAGCTAATGACCTAATTATTTGCTAATTGCTAAAGGAGCACAGCAGCTGGTCCTAGCCACCAAGGTAAATAATTAGCCACAGCACAATAGATGGATCGATGCAGTATTGATTAGTTTGACTTTGTGAACATATGTTCAACTGTCAATGTCTGCTGTGTATCTCTGGTATAAAGGCAGCATGCTGACCGTTAGGTATGTATGTATGTAACACAGGACCTGACTATTTGCCCATGCCTCAGATGACAATAGAGAAGTTACATCCAACATGTGACCTGCCCTCAGTGCCCTGTGCTGACTGTTGGGTATGTATGTAACATGGGAACTGAATATTTGCCCATGCCTCAGATGACAATAGAGAAGTTACATCCAACATGTGACCTGCCCTCAGTGCCCTGTGCTGACTGTTGGGTATGTATGTAACATGGGAACTGAATATTTGCCCATGCCTCAGATGACAATAGAGAAGTTACATCCAACATGTGACCTGCCCTCAGTGCCCTGTGCTGACTGTTGGGTATGTATGTAACATGGGAACTGAATATTTGCCCATGCCTCAGATGACAATAGAGAAGTTACATCCAACATGTGACCTGCTTTCAGTGCCCTGTGCTGACTGTTGGGTATGTATGTAACATAGGACCTGAATATTTGCCCATGCCTCAGATGACAATAGAGAAGTTACATCCAACATGTGACCTGCCCTCAGTGTCCTGTGCTGACTGTTGGGTATGTATGTAACATGGGAACTGAATATTTGCCCATGCCTCAGATGACAATAGAGAAGTTACATCCAACATGTGACCTGCCCTCAGTGCCCTGTGCTGACTGTTGGGTATGTATGTAACATGGGACCTGAATATTTGCCCATGCCTCAGATGACAATAGAGAAGTTACATCCAACATGTGACCTGCCCTCAGTGCCCTGTGCTGACTGTTGGGTATGTATGTAACATAGGACCTGAATATTTGCCCATGCCTCAGATGACAATAGAGAAGTTACATCCAACATGTGACCTGCCCTCAGTGTCCTGTGCTGACTGTTGGGTATGTATGTAACATGGGAACTGAATATTTGCCCATGCCTCAGATGACAATAGAGAAGTTACATCCAACATGTGACCTGACCTGCCCTCAGTGCCCTGTGCTGACTGTTGGGTATGTATGTAACATGGGACCTGAATATTTGCCCATGCCTCAGATGACAATAGAGAAGTTACATCCAACATGTGACCTGCCCTCAGTGCCCTGTGCTGACTGTTGTGTATGTATGTAACATAGGACCTGACTATTTGCCCATGCCTCAGATGACAATAGAGAAGTTACATCCAACATGTGACCTGCCCTCAGTGCCCTGTGCTGACTGTTAGGTATGTATGTAACACAGGACCTGACTATTTGCCCATGCATCAGATGACAATAGAGAAGTTACATCCAACATGTGACCTGCCCTCAGTGCCCTGTGCTGCCATACTCCACACTCATTATAACATGCTGAGACAAAGCTCTAGATAGGATTTCTCAAATGGTTGGATTTTGCATTTTTTTTTCAACGCTCCAAAAAGAATCATATTGATGATCACAACAGCCAGACAGAAAAAATGATAGATAAATGAATTCTGACACATTGTTTGACATGAGTTTGGTGCCAGAAATAAGATGAAGAACAGTGTATGATATTCTCACTCTCTCCTCACAGCGCACTCCTGTATTTGAAGATCATAAGTTTTCAAGAATCTTTCTTCTAAGGAATCAGTACAATGAGCTATTTACGCAACATTTACATCTGAGACTTGCGGCTAGCAATGTTTGATGTAATCAGTACAGCGCCATCTGTTAGCAGCCCCATTTGTTTAGAGATAATACAATAGGGCTGGTATCGAGAAGTACCGAACACATGTGATTCGAATTATGTAACATTGCTCGAATCGGCAAGGGCATGTTAATACAACTCGATCCTAAGATGAGTACTTCTAAATGTGCTTAACACTCCCATAAACACTCAAGGGAATATAAAACTCCCATTAAAGACTGGTAGCTACTGACATGCCGACATGCTGGTAAACGGGCCTATTGTTTTCCCACGCTCTGCCGAGGCACTCACTCCGGGAGACCCGGCAGATAATCGGCTCACCCGGCAACCAATTAGTGGTTGCCATGTGCTTCAGAGGCACATTCGTTTTCATGCTGCCGGCATTCATTTACTTATCATTGCATAGTCACTTTTATTTACATAGAACTTTCCCCAAAAATGTGAAAATGCCCATGCCTTGAAAAAGGATTTACATCCATGTAGACTAAAATGTATCAAATATACATTTTCCTATACATTAACCTAACCATGTAGTTTACTGTATTAACTTCATGAAATAAAGTTCATTGTTATTACCATTATTATTATTATTATGATTATGATTATTATTATTATTAGTATTATGATTATTATTATTATTGTTGTTATCATAATTATTTGAATAATTTGATACCCATATGCCATGTAACACCCAACAAAAGAATTTTAAATGTATATGAATATATATAATATGAATGATAACATAACTTAATTAGGATTTAATTGAAAATTAAATTTAATTGAAAATTAAAGTGGCACCTTCTCTCTTGTCATTCAAATGAGAATGCCTTGAGGAAAACTACATATCTGTAGTATGAGACCCACAATTAAACTGAAATTATTCTAGTGGATGTAAATAATGCATGATGATGATGTATAGATGTAAATAAATCCCAGCAACTTCAAAAACGACGCTAAGGCTCGGAATTAGGATCGGTATCATAATAATAGTGATGCCAATCTCGAGCCTAAAAATACCAAGTCAATACCAGTCCTATAATACAACCAGTCAATCAATTATACCATTAATTTTCTCAGAAGGTAGCTTGATCTTTTGATGAGAAGTTAGTAAGCTAAAGTGCAGGACTGCCCTGATGAAGAAACCATTCACTGATGACGCTGTAGTGTGACAGGTAAACACCGCAGACAATCAACATCACGCCATTCCCCAACAGCATTCCTTTGCTCTAAGTGTGAGAATATTACCTGGAACCTACCTGTATGATGTCTTAAAAGTGTCTTAACGACAGGTGCTGAAATGTCTGTAAAGCAGCACAGATTAGGTGGGCATCTCTTTAAACAGAGAGCAGTCCCTCATTACAGCTACATGGATTCTTGTTGGTGCATTGTGATTGTTATAATTACTGCACCATTTAGAAGGATTGCTACTTATTGTGTTAGTCATGTTTTACCTGAGGCCTGGCTTTAATCAATACTGGCACCTGTGAGGTATCACTGTCTCCTTGTGTGCCTACAGAGCCACAGGAATAAGGCACTTTATACCAGCACCTGTGTGTGTCCTGATACCAGTGCTGCTGGTGTAATTACAGGTATTGTCACCTGCCACAGGTGAGCTCAGGTAGATACAGGTATCACTGTCTCCTTGTGTGCCTACAGAGCCACAGGAATAAGGCACTTTATAGCGGCACCTGTGTGTGTCTTGATACCAGTGCTGCTGGTGTAATTACAGGTATTGTCAGCTGCCATAGGTGTGCTCAGGTAGATACAGGTATCATCATCTTCTTGAAATAGCACACAATTGCAAACATGTGTGAACTTTTTTTATCAAATGATAATGACAACTTTGGTTGGAGTCAAGTGGATGAATACCTACAGTTGTAACAAGACATAACTTGCTAACAAGAATGTACCTGGGCAGGACTAGCCTACCTGGTTGGGAAAAGCCGACCTTGGCCGGATTAGTCTACTTAGGTGAGAGCCTACCTGATCGAAATCAGCTTACATGGGTACGATTAGCATACCTGTACAGGATTAGCCCACCAGTTCAGGATTAGCCTACCTAGACAGGATTAGCCTACCCAGACATGATTAGCCTACCTGTACAGGATTAGCCCACCAGTTCAGGATTAGCCTACCTAGACAAGATTAGCCTACCTGGACAAGTGGATGAATACCTACAGCCCACCCATATAGGATTAGCCCACCTGTACAGGATTAGCCCACCAGTACAATGATAGCACACCTGGACAGGATTTGCCCCCCTGTATAGGATTAGCCCACCTGTACAGGATTAGCCCACCTGTACAGGATTAGCACACCTGGACAGGATTAGCCCACCTGAATAGGATTAGCCCGCCTGCACAGGATTAGCCCACCCATACAGGATTAGCCCACCTATACAGGATTAGCCCACCTGAATAGGATTAGCCCGCATGTACATGATTAGGCAAGCCTAGTCCACCTGGATAGGATTAGCCCCCACCTGAACAGGATACGCCCACCTGTACAGGATTAGTCCACCAGTACAGATTAGCCCACCAGTACAGGATTAGCCTTCCAGGGCAAGATAAGTCCACCTGTATAGGATTAGCCCACCCGGATAAGATTAGCCCACCTGGACAGGATTAGCCCACCCGGGCAAAATTAGCCCATCAGAACAGGATTAGCCCACCCAGGCAAGATTAGCCCACCTTGACAGGATTAGCCCCCACCTGGACAGGATTAGCCCACCTGTACAGGATTAGCCCCCCTGTACAGGATTAGCCCACCTGTACATGATTAGCCCACCTGTACATGATTAGCCCACCTGCACAGAATTTCCCTACCTGGACATCATTAGTCCACCTGGACATAATTAGTCCACCTGGACATAATTAGTCCACCTGGACATGATTAGTCCACCTGGACAGGATTAGCCCACCTGGACAGGATTAGCCCACCTGTACAGGATTAGCCCACCTGTACATCATTAGTCCACCTGGACATAATTAGTCCACCTGGACATGATTAGTCCACCTGGACAGGATTAGCCCACCTGGACAGGATTAGCCCACCTGTACATGATTAGCCCATCTGCACAGAATTTGCCTACCTGGACATCATTAGTCCACCTGGACATAATTAGTCCACCTGGACAGGGTTAGCCCACCAGTACAGGATTAGCCCCCCTGTACATGATTAGTCCACCTGTAAGGATTAGCCCCCCTGTACATGATTAGTCCACCTGGACAGGGTTAGCCCACCTGTACAGGATTAGCCCCCCTGTACATGATTAGTCCACCTGTAAGGATTAGCCCCCCTGTACATGATTAGTCCACCTGGACAGGGTTAGCCCACCTGTACAGGATTAGCCCCCCTGTACATGATTAGTCCATCTGGACATGATTAGCCCACCTGGACAGGATCAGCCCCCACCTGGACAGGGTTAGCCCACCAGTACAGGATTAGCCCCCCTGTACATGATTAGTCCACCTGTACAGGATTAGCCCACCAGTACAGGATTAGCCCCCCTGTACATGATTAGTCCATCTGGACATGATTAGCCCACCTGGACAGGATCAGCCCCCACCTGGACAGGGTTAGCCCACCAGTACAGGATTAGCCCCCCCTGTACATGATTAGTCCACCTGTACAGGATTAGCCCACCAGTACAGGATTAGCCCACCTGGACAAGATTTGCCCCCACCTGTACAGGATTAGCCCCCCTGTACAGGATTAGCCCACCTGTACAGGATTAGCCCACCTGTACATGATTAGCCCACCTGTACAGGATTAGCCCACCTGTACAGGATTAGCCCACCTGTACATGATTAGCCCCCCTGTACATGATTAGTCCACCTGTACAGGATTAGCCCACCTGTACAGGATTAGCCCACCTGTACATGATTAGCCCACCTGTACAGGATTAGCCCACCTGTACAGGATTAGCCCACCTGTACAGGATTAGCCCATCTGCACAGAATTTGCCTACCTGGACATAATTAGCCCACCTGGACATGATTAGCCCACTCAGAGTCCCAGTGTCAATTACACTACACAAACCTCCTGATCGGCGCGAAGAACTGCACCAGTAACAGTCGACCACCTGTGCTAATTGGCTGGTGCTAGACACCTTAATCCACTAAGGATTAGCCCAATCAAGGCTAATCTTGATGGATCACCAGAGGCAGCGCGCGAGGGACTCGAGTGGAACGCTTCTGTAAACTACTCTCTTCATTAAGCCCACTCCCCAGAGCCGTGATGCAGGCAGAGGTTCTCCATTGATGGTTGGTCAAGCAAAACCCACACAACAGCGGTTAGTATTGATCCCAGCCGGTAATTATTGCAATGGACCTCCCCTTCCATGTGTAAACTCAGTTTTAAAACAGCATTTTTATAAATGTTTTTATGAACACTATCCATCCGTGTATAAACTCACTTTTTAAAAAGCAAGTGTTTTAATGAACACTACCATTTCATGTGTAAACTCAGTTTTAAAACAGCAACACTACCCTTCCTTACTCATAGCCAGGATTTTGAAAATGGCTGCCCAAAATGGGGTATCATATTTATGTTTTGGGCATCCAATATTTTAAGGGAGATTGTTATATCTTCAATTTACAACCATAAGGAAACATTTTCTTATCAAGAAAAGTTTAGTATTGAGTGTGAATGTCTTGGAGTCAAGTAAATCAAAGTCCACACTTTCCTCATTGTTTGATGATCTTCTGAGAATAAACGTGCTGGCCTGAAAGCAACGAATGTTATGAACGCTCTGTGATTATTTATTAGATGTTTTACCATTGAGGGCAAGTGTTTGATAAAGTCAAAGCATGTGCTCACATAACTCTCCATAAACAAATATGGATTTATGTGGTTCATAAACAAATATGGATTTATGTGGTTCATAAACAAGTATGGATTTATGTGTATTTGGGTGATTATCCTGTGAACGATTTATTCCAAAGTGTAAATCCTTTTGATCCTGGTGTTGGTCTTTTGTGTGAAGTGTTTGGTTTTCCCCGCGGTGGTCATTACACCCTCCGTTTGGTTCCTACCTTGCTTGCCCCCGCTCCCGTCGGCATCTTTCTCTCCCCCTGCGCCTCCCGCCAGCCCTTAATTAATCAGCGTGCTGCGGGATGACGAGACACTAAGTGGAATTGCTTGAGGGATTTCTCTGCTCGGCTGCGGGAATCCTGAATGGGCTGGCCGTACAATTACTCTCCGCCAGCAGACAAGCTTTTAACACAAGTGCCTCCTTTCCCTCCAAGATTTAGGTGAACGATTTAGCTGTTCTGGCCTGAGGCTGCTGTATCTCTTGTTGAAATGGCCTCTGAGGGCACCAACCATTCATCACTCCTGCTTTTCCTGCTCAGTCGTCCTGGGCACACTTTCCTGCACCGCATGCACATCCAAGTCTTTGTGATGAAAAGTCAACATTTGCCTTGTTGGTCACTGGAGAATGCAGTCAGGAAGGGAATAATGGCGCACTCACCAAAACACTTATTTACTTTGGTTAGGTTTCCCTGTATAAGTGTAGTGATGAGTAGGGTGAGTGCCGGTGCTCAACACCATACTAAATACAGGAATCTAAAGGGTAGTAGAAGTATCATATTGTTCAAGATCTGCTTTACGATACTACTTAAAGATATATGAGTGAGCTACCTGTTCTCTGGTCCTCTCCTCACAAAGGTAGTTCTTTACTTATTAAGAATTCTTCTGAGCAGATAGTGCTAAATCCTACAAAACTGGGTACTTAAGGGGCGGTACCATTGAACATATTGTAAAGATATTGTATCATTAAGGATATAACAATATTGAACTGTATTGGAACATATTGAAAGGTGCTAATCCCTAGTTATGGGTATTGAGCCAGTTACTGCAGTTTGTCTGGATAATTGCTTTAATTGAATGTCATATGAGTTTGAGTGGAGTGCGTGTTTACCTCATTCATGGTTGGCATCCTCAATGGCTAGTGTTGTCAGGATCTGTGATACTTCAGAGGGAAGGCAGCACAGAGACCACAGTCGGTGGGGTATGTGGGAAAGTTACAAGTGACTTAGGGTTAAAAGCAGCAGGGTCTGACACTTAGATTTCAGACCAATGGCCCGAAAAGGATAAAAATTAGTGGTCAAAAACAGACTTTCTGGGTATTATATATACTATTTCGGGCCCCAAGTCTTAAAAATCTAGGGGCCCAGTCAGCAAAATCTAGGGGCATATGCCCCTGGGCCCCTGGGAAAGTCGAACCCTGGGCAGTGTTTTCACTCTGGTTCTCCAGTTTCCTATTCCACCTACAAGTGCCTTGTCACAATTTAGCCTATAAATGAAAAAAAAGTGACAATCAATTCATGTAAATTCCACATTTCTTCCACAGTTGGAATAATACTTTTCCACCTTGTTTTAAATCTTTTGCCCATGATAAGTGTGATCTAGGTTTAAGCCCGGAATGTCAGGTAGTTCTATGTTATGCAGGTTTTTAAGATTTGGAAACTAATATTCCAAAGCAGGCGATCTTAAAATATAAATGGACACCACAGTACATCTAGATATTAATATAAACTTACATTCATTTATTGAAAAATGTATGTTATGTATCTGGTGTCCTTTCTTATATATATTGATGTGAATCTTTACTGGCTTAGCTGTACATATGCTTGAAATTGACATTTTAGAACTTGCTGAGCTAATATGGTTGTTGATGGCGTGCGTTTTTAGGGTTTTTATCGCCCTGCTGGCTGGAAGGCCGTAGTGGTAATGCCTCATTTAGTGTGTACTAGGAAACTGATAGTGTTTGAGGCAATCAAGTGGAGGAAAGGAGCTGGCTATTGCTGGTCCGCAGAGGTGCTGTTGGGAGTGCCAGGATCCCTGTATTGAGGCAATCAAGTGGAGGAAAGGAGCTGGCTATTGCTGGTCCTCAGAGGTGCTGTTGGGAGTGCCAGGATCCCTGTATTGAGGCAATCAAGTGGAGGAAAGGAGCTGGCTATTGCTGGTCCTCAGAGGTGCTGTTGGGAGTGCCAGGATCACTGTATTGAGGCAATCAGGCGGAGGAAAGGAGCTGGCTATTGCTGGTCCTCAAAGGTGCTGTTGGGAGTGCCAGGATCACTGTATTGAGGTAATCAGGTGGAGGAAAGGAGCTGGCTATTGCTGGTCCTCAGAGGTGCTGTTGGGAGTGTCAGGATCACTGTATTGAGGCAATCAAGTGGAGGAAAGGAGCTGGCTATTGCTGGTCCGCAGAGGTGCTGTTGGGAGTGTCAGGATCACTGTATTGAGGCAATCAAGTGGAGGAAAGGAGCTGGCTATTGCTGGTCCTCAGAGGTGCTGTTGGGAGTGTCAGGATCACTGTATCGAGGCAATCAAGTGGAGGAAAGGAGCTGGCTATTGCTGGTCCTCAGAGGTGCTGTTGGGAGTGCCAGGATCACTGTATTGAGGTAATCAGGTGGAGGAAAGGAGCTGGCTATTGCTGGTCCTCAGAGGTGCTGTTGGGAGTGTCAGGATCACTGTATTGAGGTAATCAGGTGGAGGAAAGGAGCTGGCTATTGCTGGTCCTCAGAGGTGCTGTTGGGAGTGCCAGGATCACTGTATTGAGGCAATCAAGTGGAGGAAAGGAGCTGGCTATTGCTGGTCCTCAGAGGTGCTGTTGGGAGTGCCAGGATCACTGTATTGAGGCAATCAAGTGGAGGAAAGGAGCTGGCTATTGCTGGTCCTCAGAGGTGCTGTTGGGAGTGTCAGGATCACTGTATTGAGGCAATCAGGTGGAGGAAAGGAGCTGGCTATTGCTGGTCCTCAGAGGTGCTGTTGGGAGTGCCAGGATCACTGTATTGAGGCAATCAAGTGGAGGAAAGGAGCTGGCTATTGCTGGTCCTCAGAGGTGCTGTTGGGAGTGTCAGGATCACTGTATTGAGGTAATCAGGTGGAGGAAAGGAGCTGGCTATTGCTGGTCCTCAGAGGTGCTGTTGGGAGTGCCAGGATCACTGTATTGAGGCAATCAAGTGGAGGAAAGGAGCTGGCTATTGCTGGTCCTCAGAGGTGCTGTTGGGAGTGCCAGGATCACTGTATTGAGGCAATCAAGTGGAGGAAAGGAGCTGGCTATTGCTGGTCCTCAGAGGTGCTGTTGGGAGTGCCAGGATCACTGTATTGAGGCAATCAAGTGGAGGAAAGGAGCTGGCTATTGCTGGTCCTCAGAGGTGCTGTTGGGAGTGTCAGGATCACTGTATTGAGGCAATCAGGTGGAGGAAAGGAGCTGGCTATTGCTGGTCCTCAGAGGTGCTGTTGGGAGTGTCAGGATCACTGTATTGAGGCAATCAGGTGGAGGAAAGGAGCTGGCTTTTGCTGGTCCTCAAAGGTGCTGTTGGGAGTGCCAGGATCACTGTATTGAGGCAATCAAGTGGAGGAAAGGAGCTGGCTATTGCTGGTCCGCAGAGGTGCTGTTGGGAGTGCCAGGATCACTGTATTGAGGCAATCAGGTGGAGGAAAGGAGCTGGCTATTGCTGGTCCTCAGAGGTGCTGTTGGGAGTGTCAGGATCACTGTATTGAGGCAATCAAGTGGAGGAAAGGAGCTGGCTATTGCTGGTCCTCAGAGGTGCTGATGGGAGTGCCAGGATCCCTGTATTGAGGTAATCAGGTGGAGGAAAGGAGCTGGCTATTGCTGGTCCTCAGAGGTGCTGTTGGGAGTGCCAGGATCACTGTATCGAGGTAATCAGGTGGAGGAAAGGAGCTGGCTATTGCTGGTCCTCAGAGGTGCTGTTGGGAGTGCCAGGATCACTGTATTGAGGCAATCAAGTGGAGGAAAGGAGCTGGCTATTGCTGGTCCTCAGAGGTGCTGTTGGGAGTGTCAGGATCACTGTATTGAGGCAATCAAGTGGAGGAAAGGAGCTGGCTATTGCTGGTCCTCAGAGGTGCTGTTGGGAGTGCCAGGATCACTGTATTGAGGCAATCAAGTGGAGGAAAGGAGCTGGCTATTGCTGGTCCTCAGAGGTGCTGTTGGGAGTGCCAGGATCACTGTATTGAGGCAATCAGGTGGAGGAAAGGAGCTGGCTATTGCTGGTCCTCAGAGGTGCTGTTGAGAGTGTCAGGATCACTGTATTGAGGCAATCAAGTGGAGGAAAGGAGCTGGCTATTGCTGGTCCTCAGAGGTGCTGTTGGGAGTGCCAGGATCCCTGTATTGAGGCAATCAAGTGGAGGAAAGGAGCTGGCTATTGCTGGTCCTCAGAGGTGCTGTTGGGAGTGCCAGGATCACTGTATTGAGGCAATCAGGTGGAGGAAAGGAGCTGGCTATTGCTGGTCCTCAGAGGTGCTGTTGAGAGTGTCAGGATCACTGTATTGAGGCAATCAAGTGGAGGAAAGGAGCTGGCTATTGCTGGTCCTCAGAGGTGCTGTTGGGAGTGCCAGGATCACTGTATTGAGGCAATCAGGTGGAGGAAAGGAGCTGGCTATTGCTGGTCCTCAGAGGTGCTGTTGGGAGTGTCAGGATCACTGTATTGAGGCAATCAGGTGGAGGAAAGGAGCTGGCTTTTGCTGGTCCTCAAAGGTGCTGTTGGGAGTGCCAGGATCACTGTATTGAGGCAATCAAGTGGAGGAAAGGAGCTGGCTATTGCTGGTCCGCAGAGGTGCTGTTGGGAGTGCCAGGATCACTGTATTGAGGCAATCAGGCGGAGGAAAGGAGCTGGCTATTGCTGGTCCTCAAAGGTGCTGTTGGGAGTGTCAGGATCACTGTATCGAGGTAATCAGGTGGAGGAAAGGAGCTGGCTATTGCTGGTCCTCAGAGGTGCTGTTGGGAGTGCCAGGATCACTGTATTGAGGCAATCAGGTGGAGGAAAGGAGCTGGCTATTGCTGGTCCTCAGAGGTGCTGTTGGGAGTGTCAGGATCACTGTATTGAGGCAATCAAGTGGAGGAAAGGAGCTGGCTATTGCTGGTCCTCAGAGGTGCTGTTGGGAGTGCCAGGATCACTGTATTGAGGCAATCAAGTGGAGGAAAGGAGCTGGCTATTGCTGGTCCTCAGAGGTGCTGTTGGGAGTGTCAGGATCACTGTATTGAGGCAATCAGGTGGAGGAAAGGAGCTGGCTATTGCTGGTCCTCAGAGGTGCTGTTGGGAGTGTCAGGATCACTGTATTGAGGCAATCAGGTGGAGGAAAGGAGCTGGCTTTTGCTGGTCCTCAAAGGTGCTGTTGGGAGTGCCAGGATCACTGTATTGAGGCAATCAAGTGGAGGAAAGGAGCTGGCTATTGCTGGTCCGCAGAGGTGCTGTTGGGAGTGCCAGGATCACTGTATTGAGGCAATCAGGTGGAGGAAAGGAGCTGGCTATTGCTGGTCCTCAGAGGTGCTGTTGGGAGTGTCAGGATCACTGTATTGAGGCAATCAAGTGGAGGAAAGGAGCTGGCTATTGCTGGTCCTCAGAGGTGCTGATGGGAGTGCCAGGATCCCTGTATTGAGGTAATCAGGTGGAGGAAAGGAGCTGGCTATTGCTGGTCCTCAGAGGTGCTGTTGGGAGTGCCAGGATCACTGTATTGAGGCAATCAAGTGGAGGAAAGGAGCTGGCTATTGCTGGTCCTCAGAGGTGCTGTTGGGAGTGTCAGGATCACTGTATTGAGGCAATCAAGTGGAGGAAAGGAGCTGGCTATTGCTGGTCCTCAGAGGTGCTGTTGGGAGTGCCAGGATCACTGTATTGAGGCAATCAGGCGGAGGAAAGGAGCTGGCTATTGCTGGTCCTCAGAGGTGCTGTTGGGAGTGCCAGGATCACTGTATCGAGGTAATCAGGTGGAGGAAAGGAGCTGGCTATTGCTGGTCCTCAGAGGTGCTGTTGGGAGTGCCAGGATCACTGTATTGAGGCAATCAAGTGGAGGAAAGGAGCTGGCTATTGCTGGTCCTCAGAGGTGCTGTTGGGAGTGTCAGGATCACTGTATTGAGGCAATCAAGTGGAGGAAAGGAGCTGGCTATTGCTGGTCCTCAGAGGTGCTGTTGGGAGTGCCAGGATCACTGTATTGAGGCAATCAAGTGGAGGAAAGGAGCTGGCTATTGCTGGTCCTCAGAGGTGCTGTTGGGAGTGTCAGGATCACTGTATTGAGGCAATCAAGTGGAGGAAAGGAGCTGGCTATTGCTGGTCCTCAGAGGTGCTGTTGGGAGTGTCAGGATCACTGTATTGAGGTAATCAGGTGGAGGAAAGGAGCTGGCTATTGCTGGTCCTCAGAGGTGCTGATGGGAGTGCCAGGATCACTGTATTGAGGCAATCAAGTGGAGGAAAGGAGCTGGCTATTGCTGGTCCTCAGAGGTGCTGTTGGGAGTGTCAGGATCACTGTATTGAGGTAATCAGGTGGAGGAAAGGAGCTGGCTATTGCTGGTCCTCAGAGGTGCTGTTGGGAGTGCCAGGATCACTGTATCGAGGTAATCAGGTGGAGGAAAGGAGCTGGCTATTGCTGGTCCTCAGAGGTGCTGTTGGGAGTGTCAGGATCACTGTATTGAGGCAATCAGGTGGAGGAAAGGAGCTGGCTATTGCTGGTCCTCAGAGGTGCTGTTGGGAGTGTCAGGATCACTGTATTGAGGCAATCAAGTGGAGGAAAGGAGCTGGCTATTGCTGGTCCTCAGAGGTGCTGATGGGAGTGCCAGGATCCCTGTATTGAGGTAATCAGGTGGAGGAAAGGAGCTGGCTATTGCTGGTCCTCAGAGGTGCTGTTGGGAGTGCCAGGATCACTGTATCGAGGTAATCAGGTGGAGGAAAGGAGCTGGCTATTGCTGGTCCTCAGAGGTGCTGTTGGGAGTGCCAGGATCACTGTATTGAGGCAATCAAGTGGAGGAAAGGAGCTGGCTATTGCTGGTCCTCAGAGGTGCTGTTGGGAGTGTCAGGATCACTGTATTGAGGCAATCAAGTGGAGGAAAGGAGCTGGCTATTGCTGGTCCTCAGAGGTGCTGTTGGGAGTGCCAGGATCACTGTATTGAGGCAATCAAGTGGAGGAAAGGAGCTGGCTATTGCTGGTCCTCAGAGGTGCTGTTGGGAGTGTCAGGATCACTGTATTGAGGCAATCAAGTGGAGGAAAGGAGCTGGCTATTGCTGGTCCTCAGAGGTGCTGTTGGGAGTGTCAGGATCACTGTATTGAGGTAATCAGGTGGAGGAAAGGAGCTGGCTATTGCTGGTCCTCAGAGGTGCTGATGGGAGTGCCAGGATCACTGTATTGAGGCAATCAAGTGGAGGAAAGGAGCTGGCTATTGCTGGTCCTCAGAGGTGCTGTTGGGAGTGTCAGGATCACTGTATTGAGGTAATCAGGTGGAGGAAAGGAGCTGGCTATTGCTGGTCCTCAGAGGTGCTGTTGGGAGTGCCAGGATCACTGTATTGAGGCAATCAAGTGGAGGAAAGGAGCTGGCTATTGCTGGTCCTCAGAGGTGCTGTTGGGAGTGTCAGGATCACTGTATTGAGGCAATCAAGTGGAGGAAAGGAGCTGGCTATTGCTGGTCCTCAGAGGTGCTGTTGGGAGTGTCAGGATCACTGTATCGAGGCAATCAAGTGGAGGAAAGGAGCTGGCTATTGCTGGTCCTCAGAGGTGCTGTTGGGAGTGTCAGGATCACTGTATTGAGGCAATCAGGTGGAGGAAAGGAGCTGGCTATTGCTGGTCCTCAGAGGTGCTGTTGGGAGTGTCAGGATCACTGTATTGAGGCAATCAAGTGGAGGAAAGGAGCTGGCTATTGCTGGTCCTCAGAGGTGCTGATGGGAGTGCCAGGATCACTGTATTGAGGTAATCAGGTGGAGGAAAGGAGCTGGCTATTGCTGGTCCTCAGAGGTGCTGTTGGGAGTGTCAGGATCACTGTATTGAGGCAATCAAGTGGAGGAAAGGAGCTGGCTATTGCTGGTCCTCAGAGGTGCTGTTGGGAGTGCCAGGATCACTGTATTGAGGCAATCAGGTGGAGGAAAGGAGCTGGCTATTGCTGGTCCTCAAAGGTGCTGTTGGGAGTGTCAGGATCACTGTATTGAGGCAATCAGGTGGAGGAAAGGAGCTGGCTATTGCTGGTCCTCAGAGGTGCTGTTGGGAGTGCCAGGATCACTGTATTGAGGTAATCAGGTGGAGGAAAGGAGCTGGCTATTGCTGGTCCTCAGAGGTGCTGTTGGGAGTGCCAGGATCACTGTATTGAGGCAATCAAGTGGAGGAAAGGAGCTGGCTATTGCTGGTCCTCAGAGGTGCTGTTGGGAGTGTCAGGATCACTGTATTGAGGTAATCAGGTGGAGGAAAGGAGCTGGCTATTGCTGGTCCTCAGAGGTGCTGTTGGGAGTGCCAGGATCACTGTATTGAGGCAATCAGGTGGAGGAAAGGAGCTGGCTATTGCTGGTCCTCAGAGGTGCTGTTGGGAGTGTCAGGATCACTGTATTGAGGCAATCAAGTGGAGGAAAGGAGCTGGCTATTGCTGGTCCTCAGAGGTGCTGTTGGGAATGCCAGGATCACTGTATTGAGGCAATCAAGTGGAGGAAAGGAGCTGGCTATTGCTGGTCCTCAGAGGTGCTGATGGGAGTGCCAGGATCACTGTATTGAGGCAATCAAGTGGAGGAAAGGAGCTGGCTATTGCTGGTCCTCAGAGGTGCTGTTGGGAGTGCCAGGATCACTGTATTGAGGCTATTGCTGGTCCTCAGAGGTGCTGTTGGGAGTGCCAGGATCACTGTATTGAGGCAATCAAGTGGAGGAAAGGAGCTGGCTATTGCTGGTCCTCAGAGGTGCTGTTGGGAGTGTCAGGATCACTGTATTGAGGCAATCAAGTGGAGGAAAGGAGCTGGCTATTGCTGGTCCTCAGAGGTGCTGTTGGGAGTGCCAGGATCACTGTATTGAGGCAATCAAGTGGAGGAAAGGAGCTGGCTATTGCTGGTCCTCAGAGGTGCTGTTGGGAATGCCAGGATCACTGTATTGAGGCAATCAAGTGGAGGAAAGGAGCTGGCTATTGCTGGTCCTCAGAGGTGCTGATGGGAGTGCCAGGATCACTGTATTGAGGCAATCAAGTGGAGGAAAGGAGCTGGCTATTGCTGGTCCTCAGAGGTGCTGTTGGGAGTGCCAGGATCACTGTATTGAGGCTATTGCTGGTCCTCAGAGGTGCTGTTGGGAGTGCCAGGATCACTGTATTGAGGCAATCAAGTGGAGGAAAGGAGCTGGCTATTGCTGGTCCTCAGAGGTGCTGTTGGGAGTGTCAGGATCACTGTTCTCACAGTAACTGACTTGGAGGAACAGCTAGTTCCTTTGTTATGAAAATCATAAAAAAGGCTTGATCTCACTTGTGCACTTCCTATACATCCAGCAACGACTTGTGCCGATAGCGCCAGAATGCGGCGAGGGAAGGAGCAAGGATAAGATGGTTCTCGAGAGAACGGTTCTAGAAGTGAAAGATACTCTTGAAATCCTTAGATAAGTCCTATTTAAATGAATTACATACTCTTATTCAATTCGTGACTGAAGCAGCTCAAAAAGGCCAGGTTATTTTTGGAAATATTGCCGTAAAAAGCACAATTTTTTAAGAGGACTTATGTTATGAACGCCATACTTGATAACTTCACCAGTATCTATCCTTCAGATATTTTATAAATGTATGGGTCTCATACATTTACACTATACTATTGAATCAGTCCAGGCATGCATGGATAAATAATCTATTATGTCACAGAGTAATGTGCACAGTACCTGTCACATACAGTACCTGTCACTGCCTGCCATACGAGGTTTATGCATATTATGTGTATATGACTCACCCATGCCATATGCAGCCCAACATAGCCTGCAAGGACTCTGTATTACCTGTGAGGTTTATCCCTGTATTACCTGTGAGGTTTATCCCTGTATTACCTGTGAGGTTTATCCCTGTATTACCTGTGAGGTTTATCCCTGTATTACCTGTGAGGTTTATCCCTGTATTACCTGTGAGGTTTATCCCTAGTTATTTTTGCATTTATGAAAGGGTGATCACTCAATGTGTTGACAGAGGTTTAGGTCCTCTAATGACTTGTATAAAGTGTTCCTAAATAGCTAAGTGATGGGGGTAAGAGTTGTCGTCTCTGAGGGTAACTGTATTAGCTGTCACTTACTGGGGGAGTTAAATGGCGGCTTGATGTATGGCTGTCTATGGAGAGGGAGGAGGAGGAGGCATGCTGTAGAAGATGTTTACTATAGCCATCTAGCATTGTCACCAGGTGGAGAATTAAGCTATATCCATAATGGACCACCTGGGCAGCAGTCGAGAACCTCAACCCTTTTATATCTGTAGCTCAGGGCAAAAAGGTCAGCCCACTTTTCTGCCATCTCCGTCAAAAGAGCATTATATTCACAAAATATCCAAGGAGAAATGTTAATCAGAATATCAACCTACATACATAGGTTATGCTGCTGTTGGACAATTTGGCTAATACAAAATAATGCAAACATCCTGATGAATGACTGAAACCCTGGCACATGCATACTCATCTGAGAGTACTCGGCGAGAGCTTTCCAATGGATGCCAACATGACAGGGTTTAAATGGTTTTCAAAAATCTTTGCATTCTTGTGCTTTGGACAAAAGTAGCATCAGCATTGGAAGGGCTGACACAGGCAATATTATGTAAATATGTACTTTAAATGTTAAATGGTTATTTCCTGTTTTGTTCTGAGGCACTTAGCTGTGCAGCATTACTTATTTTGCATCAGGGAGAAGTGGAAGCAGTTCTTATAGGCATTTGTTCTCTCAGAAAGGGTGGAATGTAATTGGTTCATGAATATGAATACTCAGTGTTCAAACTCATATTTTCCCAGATAAAAGAATCCTTCCCATTTCACCTCTTTATGGAAGTTTCAGATACTGTGAAATCTATTTAGTAGTTTGTTGGTTGGTGTTTCCTTTTTGTGTGTTTCAGGAAGAAGAGGGGAGATGTGCGTTACATAACTCTGTTTGTTGATTGGTCTATGTTACATAACTCTGTTTGCTGATTGGTCTA
The DNA here is from genome assembly GCA_963942565.1 of Maea johnstoni. Lineage (NCBI taxonomy): Eukaryota > Metazoa > Annelida > Polychaeta > Spionida > Magelonidae > Maea > Maea johnstoni. Next base: position 285,279 of record OZ012685.1, read on the forward strand.
TGTTACATAACTCTGTTTGTTGATTGGTGTATGTTACATAACTCTGTTTGCTGATTGGTCTATGTTACATAACTCTGTTTGCTGATTGGTCTATGTTACATAACTCTGTTTGCTTATTGGTGTTTCTTTTTTGTGTATTACAGGAAGAAGAGGGGAGATGTGCGTTACATAACTCTGGATGATTATGGAAGTTGGGGGTACAACAATCCCAACTATGATGTAGGGGTAAGTAAAAAAAACATTTCTACATTTCAGATGCATTTATCAGCTTTTGGTTTTGGGATGAAATTCCTTTGTTTGTGTGGACTCTGATGGTGAGTTGTACTAGTCATCTTCTTATAATTGTAATTACTCCAATAGTCCAATGCCCACACTGCTGTCCACATGGCTGCTACGGTTACATGTGCTTTATTGGCATATACTCCCAGCATTGCCTTATAGCAGCCAATAGTGGAGTGTATCTAAAGTCTGCTACACTTGTCAATTGATCCATTACCTTAGCATTAGATTGCCGTTGTAATATTTGTGCCTGGTACATCACTATTAAATGTAATGTTTGTTTTCCTCCACTCTACTTGAGGGGTGTATTGTAGTAACTACCCCAACAGCTAAGTTGTTAAAGGCTTTGCGTAAGGCAAGATATGAACAAAAAACTTTGGAATGAAGGCTTATGTGTTAAGGTAGCTTATAGGATTATTTTCTTTTTCCTCTGTTCTTTTATTGGAAAATTTAGGCTATACAACATATACACTGACAGAAAGGCCTTCTGATGAGGAATACATTAAAACCAGCTCAAAACTACTCTCACAGCAGGGTTTAAGACCTTTGGGGTAAAACATTTGAAAACAACATTTGACTATTTAGTTCTTGTTTTCCTGATTGGCCAGTGGAAATATTTGAATATTTTTACAATTCCATCTCGGTGATGGTTTTGGTATACACACATGTTTACCAAAACAGCCAATTTAAAGTTTCTAAAAATGTGGTTTTAAATATCATCAGGTGTATCATGTGGGGCTAGTAATGGTGTAATGACGAAAAGTGTCTTTGCAGTGAAACGGTTGGGTCTGTGGTTGTGTGGGACTAATTGATGCCTGCTCAGCCTAACGCTGAAAGGGTGATGGCACAGAGTTAACTACATTGGCTGGAGGCAACATGGAATGTCTTGCCCTGCACCCTCCTGCCATTAGTCTTCCTGGGGCTACTATCAACAACAGGCTGCAAGAGGGAGAGGTAGCAGTACTAGCTGTGGCATCAACTATTGACAAGCAGGATGTTTAAAAAACAATCATTAACACATTCCTGCCAGCATTGCCCCAAAATGACCTGAACATCCAAGTGGGTACTGAATTACCAAGATCTTTGTTCAACGCCATAGTCTCAGCCAGTAGGGTCAGGACAGCCAAACCTTTCTGGGGCTATGACCCTGTTCTAGGCGTATATCTACTGTGATTTTACATGCCCATGGCATAGATGTGCATGCTTTTTGTTGAGGTTGAGCCCTGCACAGTGTTATTGTGAAAGTTACTTTTCTCATTTTGTTTCTTCAATTTAATTATACAGTTTAGATATAGCAACTGAGAACTAGGAAGAAATTCTTTTACTTCATGGATAGTCTCAAATATTTTTTACAATGCCATACATTAGTCAAGTTATTCCACTCGCCACAGTTAAGGATGCGTTGTAGACTGTCCAGAATCGAGAAGTGAGAAGTGAGTCACTAAGACCAGCACAGACATCAACACCAGGGATGGAACCAGCAGTGCTCCTGTTTCTCCAGGATGAATCTTGTCTTGTCATGATGTGTACCGCTGTTTTCTTGCCCATCTGTATGTGGCCTGTCATTGTGCGCTGTGGCCTCTCTTAACCTCCAGCTAAGCCTCCAGTCTCATCTGTATGCATAGAAACAGCACGCTGCTCACTTGATAGATTTCATCCCCTCCCCTGCCTGGCAACACAACACCAGTATTTGTGGTTCTTATCGGTGCCACAGAGAACCGCACACAAGAGGGTTATTTCATCCCCTCTCCCTGCCTGGTAACACTATGTCAGTATCCGTGGTTCTTATCAGTGTTTAGTCAAGGGAGGTGCCACAGAGAACCGCACACAAGAGGGTTATTTCATCCCCTCTCCCTGCCTGGTAACACTGTGTCAGTATCCATGGTCCTTATCAGTGTTTAGTCAAGGGAGGTGCCACAGAGAACCGCACACAAGAGGGTTATTTCATCCCCTCTCCCTGCCTGGTAACACTGTGTCAGTATCCATGGTTCTTATCAGTGTTTTGTCGCTGGAGGTTGCCACAGAGAACTGCACACAAGAGGGTTATTTCATCCCCTCCCCCTGCCTGGTAACACTGTCAGTATCCATGGTTCTTATCAGTGTTTAGTCAAGGGAGGTGCCACAGAGAACCGCACACAAGAGGGTTATTTCATCCCCTCTCCCTGCCTGGTAACACTGTGTCAGTATCCATGGTTCTTATCAGTGTTTTGTCGCTGGAGGTGCCACAGAGAACCGCACACAAGAGGGTTATTTCATCCCCTCTCCCTGCCTGGTAACACTGTGTCAGTATCCGTGGTTCTTATCAGTGTTTTGTCGCTGGAGGTTGCCACAGAGAACCGCACACAAGAGGGTTATTTCATCCCCTCTCCCTGCCTGGTAACACTGTGTCAGTATCCGTGGTTCTTATCAGTGTTTTGTCGCAGGAGATACCACAGAGAACTGCACACAAGAGGGTTATTTCATCCCCTCTCCCTGCCTGGTAACACTGTGTCAGTATCCGTGGTTATTATCAGTGTTTTGTCGCAGGAGATACCACAGAGAACTGCACACAAGAGGGTTATTTCAACCCCTCTCCCTGCCTGGTAACACTGTGTCAGTATCCGTGGTTCTTATCAGAGTATTGTCGCGGGAGGTGCCACAGAGAACTGCACACAAGAGGGTTATTTCATCCCCTCTCCCTGCCTGGTAACACTGTGTCAGTATCCGTGGTTCTTATCAGTGTTTTGTCGCGGGAGGTGCCACAGAGAACTGCACACAAGAGGGTTATTTCATCCCCTCTCCCTGCCTGGTAACACTGTGTCAGTATCCGTGGTTCTTATCAGTGTTTTGTCGCGGGAGGTGCCACAGAGACCTGCACACAAGAGGGTTATTTCATCCCCTCTCCCTGCCTGGTAACACTGTGTCAGAATCCATGGTTCTTATCAGTGTTTTGTCGCAGGAGGTGCCACAGAGAACTGCACACAAGAGGATTATTGCAGGGAATAAATCTTGATCTAGCTGCTCCTCGTGTAATGTAATCAAACCAGCCTGTCTTGATGTTTGGTGGTTTGCTGGTGGATTCTGCAACTCTGGCTTTTATGCCAGCAATGCTCTCTTTCTACTATGCACATTGACTGCTCTTCTGAAATTATTTCAAGCAATTGAATACTTTTTGAATTTACAAATTGTATATCTTTTATTTCCTCTTAAAGTGGCACAGTGGTTAAAATACCATGTTTGAGAAATAGAAAGAACCAACTACCAGCTAGCACAAGTTTCCTCAAAGACGTTTGCCAATTTATGCTTTGCTGTTATTTCACATGTATAAGAGCATAAATGTAAATGTAAAATGTAAAATGTAAATGTAATCTTTATTTTAAGTCGGTATATCAATTACAAGAAACACGAGCTACTAAGGCTCTTGGCCGACTGGACCGGGGTACGGACAGTTGCCCACCGGACAGTTGCCCACCGGACAGTTGCCCACCGGACAGTTGCCCACTGGACAGTTGCCCACCAAGCAAATGAAAAGTAGGACATTTGCCCACCAAAATTGTTATAAATACATAAAGTTATAGGAATAATATATATATAAATAATACAAACAACTTAGTTTACATTCTTACAAGCATAAAGTGCCTGAAACAGATTTTATTACAAACAAAGGCTTTATTACAAACAAGCAGAACTTATTGCATATAAAGGCAACTTTAAAGTGTCTTTTAGTACAAAGAAAGGCTTGATTACAAACAAGCAGAACTTATCACATTATTATGTTGGTACAAACAAAAGCCCATGTACTGATCCCCCCAGTGCTAAACTCTGCAAGGAAGCCATGAGGTGCCAAGAAGCCATGTACTGACCCATGTAAACTATCAAAACATTATATATAAATATTTAGGAAAAATATCAAAAATATTTATTTATAAATATTTTGGTGGGCAAATGTCCGGTGGGCAACTGTCCGGTGGGCAACTGTCCGGTGGGCAACTGTCCGGTGGGCAACTGTCCTACACTCGACTGGACCGACGGCTTACAGTGCCCTCCGAAGCACTGGAAAGCAGCAAGGAAATAAATTTCCTTTTTCTGCGCCCACACCAGGAATCAAACCCGGGTTGTCTGCGCCGAAGGCAAGCGTGCTAACCACTTGACCAACGCAACTGCTAAACAATGTCAACGATAACTGAACCAAATCTGGACTTTTTTTTCTTTTTAAAAATGTTTGGAATGAAGCAATGAATGAAAACATATTTGAAGGAAAGCTGTTTGTTGGTTTCTGATCATTATTTCTCCTTCAAATATTTTCTAGAAATTGCTTTGTTGCATTGATATCTTCAAAATAGTCAGGTGGTTTTGGGCACTACACGCATGAATTGGTGAAGTATTGAGGGTTAAAAGGAGTAAAATGTTTGTGCTCCACCTTGGATGTATACGGCATACTCTGAACTAGAGTCTAAATGGGAAACAATGGCTTGATCAATTCCTTATGACAGTGTTTTTACTGCTTATGGGATTGGCAATCGCTGGGAGAATCATGTTGATTCCGCTCGAGGCAGCGAGTCAAATAGGATTGGTTGTTTTGTGGAAGACATAAAATTCTACTCTAGATTTATTCCTCCCAGTTGACCACTTATTCTTTACTGCCAGCCATTTTCATGCCTATGGATGATCCGTACTGAACGCACTGCGGGGCTTGGCGTTAACACTTGCCCTGCAGATCTGGGGCCAGTAAATTACGAAATAATAACCTATAGTTTATTTGCGAATGCCACTCAACTCCCCACAAGACCAGTACACATGTAAACAGTAATGCAGGTATAATTCCAAAATTATTTGATTAATTGATTTTTTTCTATATCTGCAGCCCTTGCAAGCTGTCAAAATCAGCTGAGTGACAGTTAGGTGTTGAACAAAGTGTTTGTGCAGTTTACCTCACATTGCCTCAGTACATCTAGCCATCATGTGGTTACCTATCATTTTTGATTGGATGAACCTAGGGCTAGAAATGGCTGCAGAAGAAGCAGGCTCTTTAGGCAGGTGCCCTGGTTCTTCAGGATCAGCAGGCCTCCTAGGGATGAAATGTATTTAATAAATTTCTGTGATCAGTGAAAAGAACCTCATGAATTTATTATCTTGATTTATTTTCATCCTGGGAGCAGTGAATGATAGTCCACTACCTATAGGTCAGGAGAAAATGCTACCCAGTATCCATTAAGGGAGCAGTGGGACACGTCTGAAAATTTTACTTTGGCATAAATTGCAAATCGATCATTTTATGTTAGTAGCCTATATTAAAAGTTTTGTAGTGCAACTGTATACGAGGAGTTGAACTTGTCCTCTGGGGCAAAACGATATTTTAACCCATTCATACTTGAGAATTCCTCTAGAAATTGTCGTCTGGATCTATGATACTTTTGACAATAACTTCTGAATAAAGAATTATTTTTCTAAATATTTGAAGGAGATTTGTTGGTATTGTTTTGATAAACATTTCTCCTTCAACTACTTTCTTATGTATGCCTTTACTTGAAAGATTTCCCCCAAATTGTCAGGCTGTTTTGGCGTCTCTCAGCATGAATGGGTTGAGTCCATATTGAGTCACGCGCTGCCTGGAGTATGCAGATGGTTTAACTCTTTCAACTCGATCTATGCCTCTTTTGGAAGTAGTTTACAAAAATGAGAAGAATTCATTACTCATTTTTTTGCCCTGATTTGCATAATATTTCTCTTGCAAATACTTTCAAATAGATGCTTTTGTTGGAAAGATATTATCTATCAAATTAGGCAGTCCCTTATAAGTTGCTACAGGCATTAACGAAATAGCTGTATGTGAGGTTCCGGGCCTTGTTTAGTCAGATTGGTTGGTGGTTGAGGCCAAGAAAAATATATTGTTTGTTTCCCTTAACGTTCTGTAAAAAAAATAAGGTAGGTACTAGGTAAAAACATATTTGGATTATTTCTTAAACAGAAAAAGTGTGTCTCATGCATATTTTATCTTGATTTGGAGTTGGAAGAGTGCAAAAACCCTTAGGATAGGGATTTTTTGAGTAAAAACTTGTTAGGGTAGGGTTACAGGAAACAAACATCTCTTTAGGCCTTCAGTATAAGTAGGCTTTGATTGGTGGAGTTCAAGCCCCTCGTGACTGGCTTCCTGCAACTCACAATAGTCGTCAGCTGGTACCAGATCTAATGATTGAAATATGACATTTTTATGAGTGTAGAAAATCACATTTCATTTATTTCATATTTTTGATGTACATTTTCTTGACTGTGACTTGCATCATTTGTTTTTAACAAATTGTTATTTTTTCAGATTTGCAATCTGTTAGTGACACTTTTGACGTTTTGAATAGGCGTAGATAAGTGCATCTAAATCCTTTGCCAATACATACCGGGATGTCTGTATGTTTTGCATAGAAGTCTTTGAATTTGGTATTTTTTTAAATAGATAATCAATATGTTTCCTTTCAGCATAAATTTCTGGTCTTTTAATATGATTGATATTTTGCTTGACGTTATGATGTCCAAAATGTTATATCTCTCAGTTCAGACTCGTTGATTCAAGTCCTGGCTGTGCCTTAATTGTTCCTTTGAATTCTTTAGCTAATGCCTTCTTTCTCTCCTATTCTTACTACTGCTGCTACTACTACTACTGCTGCCCTTACAGAGCATGTTAACTGCCCAGACTTGTTAACTGAACTTGCTCCACATGGTAGGTAAAGATCGCCGATCTTGCTCTTTATGAATCACCACACTTAGTAAGGTACCTCTTGTCCACATTCCCCACTTTCTCTTCATAGCAGCATTGTCTACAGTACAGACATTTAATTCTTGCACCAGTCGATCGGACATCTGCCAGTTCCTGGTCGTACAAACACACATGGATAAATTGTCAGCTTGCGAATCAAAGCAAAGTTCAGTTTTGAGGTCATCCATGCATCCATGCCCGGGAAACTGGGTGGCGTGTGGTCGTGTAATATGCCCATGGTGCCCCCACATTTAGTGCAGGGATTAAATGTCAGCACTGTACCTGTACCCTCCTTCAATCCCTTCACCTTTATTGTGTCCTACCGCAATCCCTTCTCTATCAATCAATATGTACCTCTATTTGCACCACCAACCTAGAGCCATTTGAGTGAATTCAAAGTATTTTTCCAAAGATTTATGGAAAAGCTTATATTTAGAAATAGCTCCTCAATAAAGGTAATGTCTAGTAGGGAACCTGTTATCTATATGCAACGTTATGCCTACTTAGGTAACAATAATTCATATCCTATCAATATACTGCATGTTAATCCCACTCAATAACTTCTAGACAATGCATTGGATAAGCATATTTTCCTTCAATTATTTGCCAATTTTTTTCTGATGATTATAATGATTATGTTGATAATATTGGTAAAAGCAAGTCAAACTAGTCTAATGTATTAGGCAGCACAGCACAGCTCTAAATCAGCCTGGAATAACTGCATGCCAGTCTAGTATATAGAATGTCGCATAAAACCACTGCCTAGGATATCTTGCATGTGGTAGATTGTTGTTATCATCGAAGAATAATCTCTCTTTAGAAAGAGGGAGGTACATTAATCTTGAATGGTAGGTCAGTTATGTCTCGAAATCTACACAACATTCCTTTTAATCTTTAACTTTTGTTGGATTTGCTCCCCGCAACTTATAATCAAATCATTTTGTGTTGGCTGAAAGTATATTTTGTATTAAGTGGTTATTTTGGCTTTTAAGCTAATGGGAAACGAATAAGTTATTAATATATTGCGTCTTGCTACACGTGTATTTGGGATAGAAAACAAGCCCTTGGTTAGTGGAATTTCAAGATTTTAATCGTTCATATCCTGAAATTCTATATTGTTTTAATGTTTGACAGCTAAAGCACTTAGGCTTGAACAGGTTATTAACCCTTTCTGTGCCAGAGTACTGAGGTGCTCCTAGGAAAGATAGCGTTGGAAACATCTCAAATAAGAATGCAATTTTATAAAGAAATGTCATTCAGACGAGGAGCCTTAGTTTTTCATTGAGCTTTACTTGGAATTCAAAATAATAGTTGTTACCATTTTTGTTAGACTGTTTGATTGCATTGGGGCATGAATGAGGTATACTACTAGTCAAGTTTTCTTTGGTCCTTTTTTAGAATAAAAAGATGATAGTTTTGTGAATTGTTTTAGAGCCATTCATTATCAAAGCCTTAATTTGTCAACCAACCAACTATTGTATTACAGACTGATCTAGATTGATATGGTCTGCAACATCAATTTTCTGCCACTAATGCTTTTTAAATCCTCCTTAGAACACCACTGAATGAATTGGCAATTTATCTATAGAAAGAAGCAATCAGTTGTGTGAAAATTGCCCAAAAAAAACTGATGTCCTTTTGGCTAGAATTACCTCATTTATCTAGTCATGAAGTGGATTTGATGTAGTTATTGCCATCTGACCATGCAGGGGGTCACGCGTAACGCGAGGCTGCTGAGTTAGCCTCCGAGATTGCCCGTTAGTTGTTCAGCCCCTGCCCGCTCAGCCCGCGGCTAATTGTTCAGCCGCGCAATCAGGCTAATTTGGAAGACTTATCGGAAGCTAATTAAATTGGGCTGTCTGTTCTGTGGTATAAATTGTATTAGCGGGCTGGGATTAGGGGCAGTGCTACGACAGAGTAGAAGGCAAATAGCAATGCTGCATTTCACAGATTCTTCCTAATGTTCTTTTCTTGCATTAGCTTTCACCCTTTCTTGACCGCCATGTTGGTCTGGTGGCCTGGCCGGCTGCGCTGAGGAGGATCTTGCCTTGTGATGTCATAACGGCGCTTTCACCCTTTCTTGACCGCCATGTTGGTCTGGTGGCCGGCTGCGCTGAGGAAGATCTTGCCTTGTGATGTCATAACGGCTGCAACGATAGTTGGTCAGGAGTTAGTACTTGTATTTGGTGTGATACCTAATACTGATACCATTATAGCTGCCTCAGTGGTCAACCTTTCTGATGCACTGTGCAGACCTGCTGCTGTGACTCACCACTGCACAAGGTCTGCAGGTTTGAGGCCAATTTATGACGTGAGAATGTTACCAGTGACTTGAGGTTAGGACTTATGCATGGGAGATCAATTGTTAAGAAGCATAATCAAAATTGAGATCTTGCTACTGCACCTCTAAATGAAAAAAATAACTAAATTCATAAGTCATATGAAAACCATGATTATACAAATGTTTGAGTTAATATTCATATTTCCCCATTGTTTTATATTGGTAAATGTACAAGTTATTTGTTAGTGTAATCACATATCCATTCTAGATTCTGGGCGATGCCAGGGAGAATGGGTTAATTTCTGCTTGTAAGATTTCCTAGGAATATCAAGAATGCCATGTGATTTGTGGGGAAATGTCTACATGCCTAATTACACATTGCGTTCATTAGCAGAATGATGATAATCTGTCTGTATTGATTCTTCCCCCTCGGCCCCTCCCCCCCCCCTCCACCGCCCTCTGTCTGCACCTAACATACCAGCAAGGGGAGTGCACTGTATTGAGGGCCTTCTACTCCACTACCCCACCCCCTCGGCCCCCCCCCCCCCCCTCCACCGCCCTCTGTCTGCACCTAACATACCAGCAAGGGGAGTGCACTGTATTGAGGGCCTTCTACTCCACTACCCCACCCCCTCGCCCCCCCCCCCCCCCCCCCCCTCCACCGCCCTCTGTCTGCACCTAACATACCAGCAAGGGGAGTGCACTGTATTGAGGGCCTTCTACTCCACTACCCCACCCCCTCGGCCCCCCCCCCCCCTCCACCGCCCTCTGTCTGCACCTAACATACCAGCAAGGGGAGTGCACTGTATTGAGGGCCTTCTACTCCACTACCCCACCCCCTCGCCCCCCCCCCCCTCCACCGCCCTCTGTCTGCACCTAACATACCAGCAAGGGGAGTGCACTGTATTGAGGGCCTTCTACTCCACTACCCCACCCCCTCGCCCCCCCCCCCCCCTCCACCGCCCTCTGTCTGCACCTAACATACCAGCAAGGGGAGTGCACTGTATTGAGGGCCTTCTACTCAACTGCTCCCACATTCAGGACTAAATGACTTTGACTTGGATCATAAACTAAATTCATAGGGGACTTTCCTGATAGTTGTCAGTATCTACACACTATTGACATGCCAGTAATCAATTTAATCAAAAGAACTCCAGGTTCCATATAAACATGCTCAAAGGCGCATTACGTTCCATTGTATATTGATATGTTTGTACTTGAGGATTATCTGCCATTCTAAGACCCATTATTTTCCTGTCTACATGATGATATCTGTTACTAATAAAATGACTATTCAGTATTAAACATATAATTCTCAAATTTCACTCATTTAATTTTCAAGAAAAAAACACCATTTCCGGGAAATATCTTTAGATGTGATAGAAGTTGGTCACTTAAGTATTGCAAGCACCAACATTAGTGGTAGTCTACCAGTCAGGGGCCAGTATTTCTCAAAATATCAGCTGTAGGACTAGCAATAATGAGATGGCACTAGTTCTACAGGACTAGTGTATATATGTGCCAATTCAGTCTGCAATAGCCTAAAAGAAAAATATATAAAATTATAGAAAAAAAAATGAAATGGAAAAAATGACACTTAATACAAAAATAAAAAGTGAAACAATGCCAACACAATATTTAAAACAGTAAAAAACACAAAAAACAACAACTAGGCAATCCAGAAACAACACTGTTCATAACTTTTAGTTGCTCCCAAATGCCCCTCTCCCCCTCCCCTTGTTTTCTCATGTTAGATACCTCTCATTTTTTGTGTAGGACTAGTAAAAAAAATGGTGCACTAGTAGAATTTTGGGCCTCTAGTCCTATAACAGGACTAGCTGGCCTCAAAGTTGACGTTTGTGCGTGCACTTGCTTTTATTCAAACTGTTCGCTCCTCATCCTAGCCTAAACCCACATCCTCCATCTTACTACACCATTCACAACGGCGGAAATTGAAGACGCCTACGTCCCTGTAGCAATTACAGGCCTTTGGTGCCTGACTGTGGAGGCATGGCCGAGAGTAATGCGAGATGTCAAATAGCCGCGGGGAAACTGAGCCGCAGCCGGCAGGTGAGAAGGGAGGGATTTGGTAGCGCTGGTCAGGAGGGGCGCGGAATGAAGTATGATTCCAGCTATTGGATTCTGTCTGTTTAGCCATTTAACTTTACCTGCTGATAAAGAGAGAGAGAGAGAGAGAGAGAGAGAGAGAGAGAGAGAGAGAGAGAGGGAGGGAGGGAGGGAGGGAGGGAGGGAGGGAGGGAGGGAGGGAGGGAGGGAGGGAGGGAGAGAGAGAGAGAGAGAGAGAGAGAGAGAGAGAGAGAGAGAGAGAGAGAGAGAGAGAGAGAGAGAGAGAGAGAGAGAGAGACAGAGAGAGAGAGAGAGAGACAGACAGACAGACAGAGACACAAATTGAGAGAAGTACAAGATTTACAAAAACTAACTCCACATGAAAAGATGGGAAATATAAGAAGTAGGGATTGATTTGCAAAACTGAAAATGATTAGTACTATATTGATAATCTTATTTTCGGGTACAATATTCTTAGAGGCTTAATTTGGCTAACTATTATAGACATCAGTTTTATTTGCATTACTTCTGCTCCTGCTCCTGCTCAGTCAACAAAGAATTTTCTAGTTGATTGCCTAGTTAAATTGGGCCTTCTCTAAGTCAACATATACCTATTTGCCGAATGTGCTATGTTATATCTCACAGTGATTATAGTTACGGAAACCCTGAAGAAATATCTCATGCATTGAATTTTGATTTAATTTTCTATGTCCATGAACAGAACAACTGTAATGTATTGTTTAAGGCTGAACTGGTAATCTTCACAGAGATATTTCTAATCAAACATTTATTGATAATAAATACTAATAGTGTATGGGAAAAAAATTGCATTGTTTAAGATCTGCTTAGCAATATGAAATTGAATTAACTGCTGCGTGGATGCTTCCATATGAAGATGAAATTTCAAAATTAATTGCATGGGAGGCAGATAGTATCATTGATAATATTGTGAAGATATCATGTTATACTGATGCCACTTAATGATCATAAAATTGACTAACTGCTTCATGGACATCTCTACACAAAGCTAATTCACTATTTATTAGTGAAATTTCTCAAGTTGACAATGTTTGATTAACAAAATTAAGTCATTCAGAGGCAGTTAATATCATTAGATAAATATAATTAAGATAGCGTACTGTCAAGGAAATATCAATATAATATTGTATCGCAAATTCTTTTAAAGGTGCCATTCCCTTAATGCACAGCACATGACCTTCTGTCCTGAAGTTGGTAATACTGTATATATATATGTGTGTTAATGCATTCATACTCCTTGCCTTCCCCCTGAGAACCCTTCAATGTGACTGATCTTTCCTGCTACAGTGGGGCTTCTGGTTACTGAACACTCTCCACCCACAACCTGATCTATACAGGAACTGCCCAATAGCTCAAAACCATCGGTTGGTCTCAGATAGTTTCACATTGGTCTTGGTGCGAAAGGGTAGAGGTCTAAGGGGTTCATTTGGTCGGATGTGGTCATTATAGCTAGATCAGTTGTAAATAAGTTGTGTTGTTATAAATCCTGGCATTTTGGTAGCGCTGTCGTGCGAATTCCTGTGTCTGCCAGTTTCATATGGTAATAGTATCTTTGAGATGAAGGGATGGATAGAGCCGGAGAAAATCCATAGTGGAGGGTCAATCAGTGCACTTGAACTGTTGAACTGCATGTTCAGCTGATTACAGTGAGGATAAGCCACTTGAATAATCACAGCGAGCTCATCATGGTCCGTCCGCAAGACGCTGAGCAGCACGAAAACAGGCCTTATTAGGCGGTGAAAGTCATGTGAACAATCCACGCAGGAAGACTCAAAAAGCTGGGGACTGTTCTCGGCATGATGGAGAGCCAAGCAATTGATTTAACTGATGCTGGACTCATATGCGCTTATAGTAGCCATATGAAATGTACGGAATATTTTGATATTAATTTCTTTGGGACTGGATCACAATTCATGATGTATATATATATATATATATATATATATATATATATATATATATATATATATATATATATATATATATATATATATATATATATATATATATATAATATATATATATATATATATACATATATATATATTATATATATATATATATATGTGTGTATGTGTGTATATATAAATGGGTAACTTATTGACATGAGGAGAGTAGACTTTGGGTCAGATCTGCAGCTTCACGCAAACACAACTGACTCTAAAGAGCATCAGGGGGAATCTACCGAGACAGGAGGAGGCCCTCATTAGCTGCTGAGTAGACTTAAAGATCTTTCCTCTTGGGAAATTTGGGGATCTTTTGTGATTTGCAATTTTAAGCATAATTTGACTTGAATATAGGGTTGGGTACAAGATTTGAGAATAAGGTTATATCAATAATAACAATAATGATGATAATAATAATGATGATGATGATGATGATGATGATGATAATAATAATCTTGGTGACTTTAATGCATCTATGTGTGATTATGATGGGACTCAGTTACTGTGACACCCCACTGTGACCAGTGAGATGTTGGTGACTTATTGCCGTGAGGTGGGCTGATGATAGGAGTCTGTTACTGTGACCAGTGAGATGTTGGTGACTTATTGCAGTGAGGTGGGCTGATGATAGGAGTCTGTTACTGTGACCAGTGAGATGTTGGTGACTTATTGCAGTGAGGTGGGCTGATGATAGGAGTCTGTTACTGTGACCAGTGAGATGTTGGTGACGTATTGCAGTGAGGTGGGCTGATGATAGGAGTCTGTTACTGTGACCAGTGAGATGTTGGTGACTTATTGCAGTGAGGTGGGCTGATGATAGGAGTCTGTTACTGTGACCAGTGAGATGTTGGTGACTTATTGCAGTGAGGTGGGCTGATGATAGGAGTCTGTTACTGTGACCAGTGAGATGTTGGTGACTTATTGCAGTGAGGTGGGCTGATGATAGGAGTCTGTTACTGTGACCAGTGAGATGTTGGTGACTTATTGCAGTGAGGTGGGCTGATGATAAGCTGTGGAAGAGGAGGAGGGATTTAGAGAGAAAATTGTGCTGTCACTCTGAGGATAATCTCAGCCACAAAAACCTGAGTGGAAACCTGACCCTGCATGTCTGCTGTCCTCAGAATCTGACACACACATACTATTCAGCCCAGCTCTGCTATGATACTCCAGGATATCACATATCCATCTTGCTGAAGTAGGCACATGCAGATACAATATCCTAGCAGTTTCCAGGAGGCATGGAGATACGTTGCTGTAAAAATCTGCTTCATTTTTAATTGGTCTATTAGGCAGCTAATAGAATGCTGAATGTTTTATAAGTAGTTGATGAATAGGATGATTATCTATCTAGCTTCTGATCAATCAAGCACATAGAGTCATTCATAGAAAGAAAGGTATATGAATATATGTATATATATATATATATATATATATATATATATATATATATATATATATATATATATATATATATATATATATATATATATATATATATATATATATATGTATATATATATATATTAATATATACATATATATATATACATATATATATATATATATATATATATATATATATATATATATATATATATATATATATATATATATATATGTACAGGCATGTAACTATTATGGGTGCCGTATTGCCCTACAAAACAGGTGCTGGTCATGGGTACCCCACAGATGCAGGCGAAAAATCTCCATTCCTAGTATTACCGTAAATGGTGTAATAGTACCAGTTCTTAATGAACCGGTAGGTAATCTGGGTGATGTTTTTGATCCGAACATGAATATGTCTGCACATGTATCAAAAGTTATCAAGTGTGCAAATTACCACCTTAGGAACATTGGAAAAATAAGAAAATTTCTCAATACTGATACAACCAAGAGTGCCATCGTCATGCTGGTAACATCACGCCTTGACTATTATAATGGACTTCTCTGTGGAATCACTGATGAGCTGCTATGCAGGCTCCAGAAAGTCCAAAACAATGCTGCTAGAGTGGTTAGTGGCTCCAAAAAGTATGATCACATTACACCAGTTCTAAAAGATCTTCACTGGCTGCCCTTCAGGAAATGGATTGAGTTCAAGATTCTGCTTTTGACTTTCAAATGCATGCTAGGATGTGCCCCTCTATACTTGAGGGAACTGTTAGTCAAACAAGCCAATACAAGGACTCTAAGATCAAACACTAAGAACTTATTACAGATACCACTCACTAATCTGAAAAGGTTTGGTGACAGAGCATTCTGTGCCTATGCACCAAACCTTTGGAATGAGCTCCCTAACAACATCAAGGCTGCTGATAGTGTGCAAAACTTTAAGAAACAGCTGAAAACATTGCTATTTCGAAAAATTTTTTTTGACTATATTGACCATGAAAACTGTCTGGACGAGACACTGACTTTCTTTAAAGCGCTTTTGAACATTATAGGTGGAAAGGGCGCTATTAAATATCAATTATTATTATCATTATTATTATTATTGGTGTGTTATTCCTACAATGCTAGCGCTAGTTTATTTCACCAGCTTGTGGAGCAACATTTTATTCAAGCCTGTTTTACAATGATCGTAAAAGCTTGTTAGATACATACAGCATGGGTAATATTATGATGGCTGCATTAAAGTCACTTACTCCCCTGTGTATAGCCTATGATAAAAGCTGCAGCGGGAGGAGTCTTGGTAGCAGATCCACATGGAGGAGGGAATCTGCATCGTCGCACGCGCCACTTCGCATGTCACTTATCTCAAATGCCAACATGCCCATATTAGGGCGCTTTCTCAATCTCTCATTCAAATGGAAGGCTTTGAAATGGGAGCTGTTTGTTACAAACAACTGAACAAAACATCAAACTCATATTTGATGTTTGTTGGACTGAAAGCCGTTGAGAACCACTAGACTGATTGCCCGGTTGCCGCTGACGCAGACAAAGGCTGGAGGTGATTTTCAGCTGTGAAGTATTGTGCTGCAGCCTGCAGCTATTATATGTACCAGGATATGATGACTTGCCTTGCATTCTTTCCCTGCTAAAAGCTCTTCCTATTTCACCATCATCCATCGCCAGATTTCTAGATTATCAATATCCGGGGGTACTGTAAATTCTCTCTCTAGTTTCAATAGAGTTAAGTGGAGAAAAAGGGTTTTTGATGATGAGTTGAGGTAAAAATCTAAATTTAAGATGGAAAACTTAGCTGTTTAAGTGGTTTATTCATTAGATTTAAATGAGTTTTTTTGGCTTGAGTTATTATCTTGTAGTTAAATTATATCCAAACAATACAACTAAAATTGTTCATATTTGTAAACTAAAAGTGTATTTTTCTTATTAATCCAAATTGTATACCGGTTTATTGGTTTATTTTTTACGTAGATATTGAAGAATGCATGATCTTTCAAACTCTCCATTCTTAGATAAATCAGGTGGTTTGAAACCCGGAAATGTAAAAAAAGATAGGAAAAGAGTAGAAATGATTAGTGTTGATGAAGACAATTCAGCAATTGGATATTCAACTCTTCTTTTTTCCTTAAGCTCAATTATTTGCTGGTGAATTTGCCACCAAATTTATCAAATTTAAATTTCATCATGTTTTTTTTGTTTGTGCATGAACATATCTATTTTCTTAAGATGTTAATGAAGCATGGTTGTTTTTCAATGTGTAGAATGACTAAAACAATGAAAAACATTTGCTTAGCATTCTTGATATATACATATTTACCCTATCTCTACACAAAAGTCTAGGGTCTCATGGCAATTGTTCATAGCAGAAGTCACTGACACAGCCTTGTCTGTCTCCCCTGTTGTGTGGCTTTAGCCTGTGAGCAGGGAAAGGGTTAAACTGAGCAGTAAGAATGCTCTGGTGTAGAATGGAAGAGTCTAGGGTCCCATTGCAATTGTTTGTAGCTAACACAGCCTTGTTTGCCTTCCCTGTTGTGTGGCTTTAGCCTGTTAGCAGGGAAAGGGTTGAACTGAGCAGTAAGAATGCTCTGGTGTAGAATGGAAGAGTCTAGGGTCCCATTGCAATTGTTTGTAGCTAACACAGCCTTGTTTGCCTTCCCTGCTGTGTGGCTGGGGTAGTGGGCAGGGAAAGGGTTAAACTGTAAGAATGCTCTGGCGTGGAATGGACAGCAGCATGGTAGAGAGATGAATGTCTTTTCTAGAGTATGCCTGGTGTCTATAGCAGGGAAAGGGTTGAACTGAGCAGTAAGAATGCCCTGGTGTGGAATGGACGGCAGCATGGTAGAGAGATGAATGTCTTTTCTAGAGTGTAATATGCCTGGTGTCTATAGCAGGGAAAGGGTTGAACTGAGCAGTAAGAATGCCCTGGTATGGAATGGACAGCACCATGGTAGGGTATCAGGACAATATCCCCCCCCGGACAATATCCCCCCAGACAATATCCCCCAGGACAAAATCCCCCGGACAATATCCCCCCCCCTGTTCCAATATCCCCCTGGACAATATCCCCCTGGACAATATCCCCCCGGACAATATCCCCCCGATGATATCTGTAGTAAAACATGTTGTAGTAATGAATTTTTTTTTAAATTCCAGTGTTTTAAATTATCCCAAAACATGTGTTGGTAATTTTTTTTTTTTTTTTTTTTAAATTCCAGTGTTTTAAATTATCCTAAATCGTGTGCCGGTAAAAAAAAATTTAATTTTAAAAAAAAGATTGCGCAGTTGTTTCAAATTATTCTTAATTTTTTTTTCAAAAATTCAAAAAAAAATTAGTATTCTAAATTATCCTAAATCATGTGCCGGTAAAAAAATTAAATAATAAAAAAAAATTGCAGTGTTTTAAATTATTCTAAAAAATATATTCAAAAATTCAAAAAAAAATTAGGGGGCATAAATTATTCTAAAAAATGTATTAGTACAAAAAAAATTGAAAAATTGAAAAAAATTCCAATGTTTTAAATTATCCTGAAACATGTGTTAGTAAAAGAAATTCCAAAAAAATCCAGTGTCTTAAATTATCCTAAAAGATGTATTAGCATTTTTTTTTAAATTGAAAACAATTTCAGTGTTTTAAATAAGGATGATTTAAAACACTGGAATTAAAAAAAAGTTTGTTTTTTTTTATTAATTTTTTTTTGAATTTTTGATTTTTTTTTTAGAATAATTTAAAACACTGCAATTTTTTTTTCTTACCGGCACATGATTTAGGATAATTTAAAACACTAATTTTTTTTTAAATTTTTGAAAAAAATTTTTAGAATAATTTAAAACACTGCAATTTCTTTTTTTTTAATTTAATTTTTTTTTACCGGCACACGATTTAGCATAATTTAAGACACTGGAATTTAAAAAAAAAAAAAAAAAATTTACCAACACATGTTTTGGGATAATTTAAAACACTGGAATTAAAAAAAATGTTTTGTACTAAAACATGTTTTACTAGAGATATCATCCGGGGGGATATTGGAACGGGGGGGGGGGGGGGGGGGGGATATTGTCCGGGGGGATTTTGTCCTGGGGGGATATTGTCCGGGGGGATATTGTCCGGGGGATATTGTCCGGGGGGATATTGTCCGGGGGGATATTGTCCGGGGGGATATTGTCCTAGAACCGTCTTTTCTAGAGTGTAATATGCTTGGTGTCTGTGAGCAGGGAAAGGGTTAAACTGTAAGAATGCTCTGGCGTGGAATGGACAGCAGCATGGTAGAGAGATGAATGTCTTTTCTAGAGTATGCCTGGTGTCTATAGCAGGGAAAGGGTTGAACTGAGCTGTAAGAATGCTCTGGCGTGGAATGGACAGCAGCATGGTAGAGAGATGAATGTCTTTTCTAGAAGCGGGCATTTTGTGTTAGCATAGAACATTTTTCAAACAATCCCACTAATGGCTGTCTATAAATCGTTAGATAAGGACTGTGGCCGCTGTATATCCCGCTGGCAGCCATACTTCAGGGCTTCCATGCAGAGCTGATAATCTTCCAGAAAGCTGATCCCTTCTATAGGAAAGCTCCCAGACAAAGATTACAGGTCATAAAAGTGCTCCGATTATTGGTCTGTGCTAGATCAAGCCTATTAATTAAGATAAGAACAATGATTGCTTTTGAAGCGATTATGTCTACAGTCAGATTCATTTAGGGAGGGACTGTAAGGCTAAATATTACAGCTGGAACAGGTCCCACGAACTGTATACACTGCTTTTGGCCTTCCGTCATTAGATAACTGGGGTTTATTAGTCAGTTTCATCTAGGAAGGGACTGTAAGGCTAAATATTACAGCTGGAACAGGTCCCACGAACTGTAAACACTGCTTTTGGCCTTCCGTCATTAGATAACTGGGGTTTATTAGTCAGTTTCATCTAGGAAGGGACTGTAAGGCTAAATATTATAGCTGGAACAGGTCCCACGAACTGTATACACTGCTTTTGGCCTTCTGTTATTAGATGATTGGGGTTTATTAGCCAGTTTCATCTAGGAAGGGACTGTAAGGCTAAATATTACAGCTGGAACAGGTCCCACAAACTGTATACACTGCTTTTGGCCTTCTGTCATTAGATAACTGGGGTTTATCTAATATTAACAGCTCTGTGAAATCAGACTACTATAATGCTGAAACAAGCACCTTATTTAAAGCAATATTAGCATATTACATTGTAAATGGGTACCTCGCCTAAATATTTGCACCATGTATTTCTGATGTTTGCATATCCGTACTTTCCAATTAAAAAAATATTTTAAAGATTGAATTGGCCCATTGGTTTGTATTTATCATTGCATGTTTGGTCATGTCAATGTAGGACAATTTTGGCTAAATCATTCTACCATTTATATTGCAAAAGAAATAAACCTCTTTTGTCTGTTTGGAGAATACATAAAGAAAAATAAACTGAAATTATTTAAATCACGGAACATGTTGCGATTAAAGCGAGAATGTCTGTACCTGAAAGATGGGATTGCTCAAAAGAGCTCTTTCAATGAATAATATTATTAAACAATACAATTGAGCATTATTAACCATCTGGCAGGATAAATATTGATAAATTGCGTAGTTTGACCGCATACCAAAATCAGAGGTTTAGACTTGATTTTTCGAATACAGGACATCAGGACCAGTAATATTTGTAGATTACTGGTCCTTCAATTTTTTTACCGGTCCTACATTTGTATGTATAAATACATATAATAAATAAAGCATATTTAAAGCAATTCTTTTGGACTTATTTCAAATTATTTCAATGTTCCCACCAAAAACTCCACGCCAAATGTACATATGCAAAAAGTACAATATACATTTCATTCATTTGAATGAGGACTTTCAGGCACATTGGCACACAAAGGCCATTTAGTGCCATTTTTATTCAAATATTGTCAGACATTTTCTCCCATTTTCAGAATATTTGAAAATATGTCAAGTGTTATTTTTTTCTATCAGATATGAAAGTGTTAAAAATGATTATAACATCATTTAAAGGTTAATTCAATACTTGTAAATGCATGCTTACTTGGTGTTCAAATTTTCAAAGAAACATTTTGGCTTAATCCATGTGAAACAATTTTCTGTAGTTTGGCACTGCTAAGTACTGCAGCATAAATAATTACCTCTTAATAGCTGACCTCTCCTCACAGGTGTTGTGATTAAGTAGACAACACGTGGACCAACGCACTTCCTGCAATTTCAGCAGCTATTTATAAGCACCCAGTACCGCACTGGCACCCACTGAGTGAAGCTGCCGTGGAGACCCAATGTAGGTCAATCAAATGCGGTTGACAACTCAGTGCCTGCTGTGGGTTACTTCGCTGGTAGTGCACTGCAAGTCAAGTGCCACCCACTTGAGTTATCGGACATTTTGGGCAGATGAAAAGAATAAATTATAGGACCGGCCATTTTATTACCTGGCATTGTCTGAGGACCGGCGTTTAATCTAGACCTCTGCAAAATAAGCAAATGTTATGTAAGTACTTTATCTCTGATATGGTTATCAATATTTTCACTATGTTGGGTTATAGTACAGATGATATGTATCTAGCCAGGCAGGCTCTGAAATCCATTTGCATCTCTAATCAGTGCATTCATGCTCTCATAACTGAGAACTCACTGCAGACTGCCCATCACGAAAAGGATTGAGTTCAAGATTCTGCTTTTGACTTTCAAATGCATGCAAGGAGGTACCCCTCTATACTTGAGGGAACTGTTAGTCAAACAAGCAAACTAAATAGATCAAACACTAAGAACTTATTACAGATATCACATACTAATCTGAAAAGGTTTGGTGACAAAGCATTCTGTTGACTGTTGAATTCAATTGACTATATGGACCATAACAACTGTCCGTTGACTTTCTTTAAATCACTTTTGAACATTATAGGTGGAAAGGGCGCTCTATATTAAATATCAATGATTATTATTATTACTAGCACAAATCACAATTTGCAAATACAGCAAGTTTAGATAAACATTTGAGAAGGGATTGTTCAATTAAAGAAGAACAACAACTTTAATTCTCTTTTTTCATGAAGATTATTTCTTTGTTTTCAAGATGTGTCAAACCATGTGTACTCTACATGTGTGAATGGCTTGATTGCAGTCCTATGAGTCTTAAGTGCTTATTTGGAACCATGAGACATAGTAACGGACAACTCCCCCACATGGATTTATCTGTAATACTGTGGGCAGCATCTTGAGCACCCACGCTAGTCATTTAGTGGCATGGTAGTGTTAGCGCATTCCCTGGTGAGGTAGCTAGGAGTCTCAGACAGGTTAAGAACCCACAATCTGACACATCCAATCCAATATCCCTATGTCAACATCTCTCCTGCTGGAGCGAGACTAGAACGGCTCTTGACTGGCATAAGTCTGCGGAGTGATGGAGAGCTCTTTTGATGAATTAATTGCTTCAAAAGAGCTGAATGTATTCTTACCTGTGAGTGTAAGGAATTAATCACGATATTGCGTTTTAGTGCTGATTGGTAGAGCATGCCGGCAGACATCTTGTCGGCTACGGTGTTTATTGTGGGATCTAATCCACTTAACCTCACAGCCATCAATTCACACATACTTAACGGGGCTGACATTTGAGAAATAGTCAAGAAGCATTTTAGCAGTGTTGTCCCAACACCCAGTTCCATAAAACAGCTGAAACCTGCACTCAGGCCTGCGAGCAAGCGAAGCTCCTGAGATTGTCCCCCGTTGCTTCTGTGGGACTGGTAAAGATACTCACATTCACAAACAAATAAAAGCGCTGTTGTAGATTGGCTCTGATGAACATTTCCCTTGGAAAATATTCCTTAACCAAAGAGTTATGTTTACGATTTTCCGGCTACAGGCTGTACTTGGGCACTGGAGACATGGATGGGCCAATCAGGTTAAGGATACTGTAAGGGAAAGGGAATTCAAGTACTGTAAACCTAAATGAGTGCTGGCATTTCAATGGGCAAAAATGCTCTTACTTTGAGATCCATCTCTCCAGGGCTATTCGCGTAATAGAGCACATGTTTGAGTCTTGCATGATGTTGCAGAACTTAATGCTGAGCTGGTGATGAGTCAGTACTGGCACTCAATTGGAACAAATGCAATTGTACATAGCACTGCAAGATGATGATTCCTTAAACTTTAAATTTCTTTATGACAAAATCGATCTACCATAACTGCTAGACCTGGAGAGAGATGGATATAGATTCAGTAAATAAGTCACAAAAAAGGACTCTGTGTGAGGCACAACTGACTAGTCAGTTCTAACAAGAAATAGAACATTTCCAATACAATCAGCTTATCATTCATTACAAGAAGCTTTCCAATCAAAATATATTTTATGATAGCACATACCACACATATATGTTTACATATGTATGTATATGTGTGTATGTATGATGTATGTATGCACATATGTATGTATGTATGTACGTATGTATGTATGTGATGTAGAGGGCACAACATTAACTTTTGTGGTGGCTTGCCCATTAGGGCAAGTGAGATTCAACTTTCACTTGCCCCACTCCAACTTTCACCTGCCCTTGAAAAATGGTATGTTTCATAATGTTTCATTTAAAACCAAGAAGAACATATTGCTGGCATGTGAAAGCATATTTTCTAGGACAAGCTTGGATGCCAGACCACAAAAGTAAATCTGAGATATATATACAGCGTACTTGCCCAATGGGGCAAGCAAGATACAGTTTCCACTTGCCCTTCATCTATAATTTACAAATTCTACTTGCCTGGGGCAACGGGGCAAGCACCAATGTCGAGCCCTGTAATGTATATGTATGTATGTACATATGTTTGTGTGTCTGTGTACTAATGTATGTGTGTTTGTGCATGTGCATGTGTATGTTTGTATGTATGGAGGAGGTGCTGGTGTGTCTGTTAACTCTATGGTGCTGTAGGGACCAGAGATGCACTACAGTGAGTTTCTCTCTCTCCGCTCCTGTAATCTTCAGACTGTCCTCGAGGGATTGATTATTTTCTGCTTGAAACAAGGCTGCCTGAGAGAGGTAGTTTATGATCCGTGTCACTGAGACAGAGGGCTTCACACTAGGGTTGATGTCATCACTGATCAGAGGCTGCCTGAGAGAGGTCGTTTATGACCCGTGTCACTGAGACAGAGGGCTTCACACTAGGGTTGATATGTCATCACTGATCAGAGGCTGCTGCTCCTGTATAAATAGCTGCATGCTGTGAATGAGTCATCTCTTACCATGCTCTGAAAAACAGGAAAATGAATGGAATATTTATTAGTTTGATTATAGGTATTTTTCTAGAATTTCAATCCATTCTATCCTAGAGCTGTGGGTAGTCTGAGATCCTAGTGATATAAGACAGTTGTTCCTTGAGATATTATCAGTAGTTCTCCTTACAACATTGACCAAGATATACTATGGCCAGAGAGATATCTCTAACTGGTCAGGGGGGTTATAAGGTGGTGGTGTAGAAATGAAGTGAGTAGCTCTCTGTGGTGCGAGATCAGCAGGTAGCTTTCAGCGAGGGATAAACATGTCTGCGAGCAGCTCTCTGGTCTTACCCCGTAACCCCGCTGCCATGGAGAATAAGTTCCACCAAGGAGCCACCAGATCATATCCTACAGTACTTATCCCCTTTCTCTGGCACACTGTCCTATGCACAGTGACCTGCCTGGTCAGGGGATAGCTTTCTGCAAAGGAATACAGCTAATCATATATGAGACTACATGGTTATCATGGCTGTCAATAGCTACTTTTAGCCATATGATAATGAAAATAATAATAATAATAATAATAATAATAATAATAATAATAATAATAATAATAATAATAATAATAATAATAATAACAATAATGATAATAATAATAGTAATGATAATAATAATAATGATAATAATAATAATGATAATAATAATAATGATAATATTTATTGAAAGAGGGTAACTCAGTCCAATGGTAAGGATCTTCCCTGAGGCCCTCTGGCATGATTACAAGTAGCCTGAGGGCTCCAGGGTTACAAAGTAGTTGTCATGAGTACATTGTTTTTAGGTATCAAGACTTGAAGGAAGGTAAAGATGTATGAGACCACATGGTTATCATGGCTGCCAGTAGCTTATTGCCACCAGGGGTACTGCTCCTCAAGTCCTGGCCTGAACAGCATCCAGCTTTAGCCAGAGTTGCTGAGTTTCATCAATAGGGCAGGCTGTAAAGGATATTCATGATTTTCCTCAATAAGATTTTATTAGTTCCGTCATAAAGTAGCTGTCCTCATGTAATATGTATTTCCCTGATGGGCGCCTGGTACATACAGACGGCCAGGTTTGGCTGCTCTATATGGAGCCTCATCTCATGCACCTCATGTATGTATTTCATTAGCCTCAGGGATGATCTATTGCTGCTGCTAGACTGCCCATAACATTATATCCCAATTGCTGAAATTAGATTTTGGCTTAATGGAGTCCAGAGCTGTAGGAAAACCATCCATTCTTCGCTGAATTTATTCCAGCAATATTTTGAGGTGTTATGTGTTGACCTATAGGGTCCTGGATTATTATTATTAGCTGGATAATTTCCTGTGTGTTTGGTGAACTCCTCTCTGATCCTGTGGTATCCACTGACCACTTGGTCAGACTACCTTGTTTCTCCAGTCAGGCAGTGAAAGGGAGAGGGTCAATGAGAAAGCTTGACAGATCTAGTCCTAGGACTGCACTCGTTAACATCTTGTGAACATAGACCTTAAAGGTTATATTCCATTAATCACAGCATCAGTATAAGACACTCTGAGATCTGAACATGTTTAACACTGTTCAACACACGCTCTATATGCATTTTCTTCAACCAGGCTACATGTATTGTTTGTTTTGGCTCTGCTTAGAACTGAAAGTAAACAGCACCAAAATAAGCATATGTATATACACATCAGAAGCATATGTGCATAGTTTTTACAGTACCAGGCTAAATATAATGCTTGTAACAGCTGTGAGCTATAAGTATTTTTTGTCAGTGCTCCTGGGTCTTTATACTTGACTGCCCCCTATTGGCAGAATAGACACCAAAAGCTGACCTTTTTTGCTTTGTGCCAATTCTGAAACACAGGCTGTTGAAATTGAATTATGTATGGTTCTTTTGTTTTGGTAAACCTCCATTTTAAATAAGGACAAGTTTATTGTTCAAGATCAGTAAATTATTGTAGTTTGCAGGTAGGTTTTAGGTTTCACCAAACTAAACTATGTAAAAGCTCATATCACAGTGGATAGTTTTGCTGCAGGACATTGCTAAATGATTGGTTATAAGGCGAAGATGTGTGTGTGTGTGTGTGTGTGTGTGTGTGTGTGTGTGTGTGTGTGTGTGTATGTGTGTTTTTACTCATCCTAAATTGGAATTCCTATTTCCTGTTTGACCTGACTCATACTCCATATATGTTGCAGTCTAGAGAGTTTTGATTACATTCTTTGATACTTATGTTGTATTTACAAGGCCTTCTGCATTTATTTTTCCAACTAACGCTAATTCACAAAACATTTCAGGTAGAGTATGTTAATGTTTTGATAAAATTATAT
>OZ012685.1:316790-324290 GCA_963942565.1 Maea johnstoni
GTTCGTCAATAGATGGCGCTTTAGTCCATTAATGAGTTCAAGTCAAATATCTAGGTTAATCTTACTAAATTTGTTTTGCGGGAAATGTGTGTTTTTTAATAGTATGAATTTCTATACTAAGGGGAAGCTAGATTATTACAAAAGCATTTTTTAAACTGATTTTCATGCACTTCCCATGAATATTCATGAGATGAGCAGACGACATGTAAACAATATGGCCGCCTCTAGATTCAGCAATGATCTCCCAAGTGAATTTATTCAGACAAACTTGCACAACAAGAAGACTAAGGAGGGGACCAAATATGCTTGCAACATCTTGAAAGACTTTTGTGCAGCTAGGGGAGAAGTTGGGGGTCAGATAAAGAGCTTCAATGAGGAAAAGTTAGGAGAACTACTCTGTGACTTCTTTGCAAATGTCAGGAGTAAATTGCAGGTACTTATTCATCAATAAAATGCATAAAATATCTTTTATGTAATAAAGTTTTCTTTCTTTCTTAGATAGACAATCGGTATAATAAAACAAATAGAGCACAGTCCCTCGGGAACAACAAAGAAATAGGTCCCAGTGAGAAGCAATAGGACCCTCGTCTTCGCCTCGGGTCCTATTGCTTCTCACTGGGACCTATTTCTTTGTTGTTCCCTCGGGGCTGTGCTCTATTTGTTAATTAGAACTGAGTAGTGACTAGTCAGTTGTGCATCACACAGTCCTTTTTTGTGACTTATTTACTGAATCTATATCCATCTCTCTCCAGGTCTAGCAGTTATAGTAGATCGATTTTGTCATAAAGAAATTTAAAGTTTAAGGAATCATCATCTTGCAGTGCTATGTACAATTGCATTTGTTCCAATTGAGTGCCAGTGCTGACTCATCACCAGCTCAGCAGTAAGTTCTGCAACATCATGCAAGACTCAAACATGTGCTATATTACGCGAATAGCCCTGGAGAGATGGATCTCAAATTGAGAGCATTTTTGCCCATTGAAATACCAGCACTCATTTAGGTTTACAGTACTTGAATTCCCTTTCCCTTACAGGATCCTTAACCTGATTGGCCCATCCATGTCTCCAGTGCCCAAGTACAGCCTGTAGCCTGAAAATCGTAAAGATTACTCTCTGGTTAAGGAATATTTTCCAAGGGAAGTGTTCATCAGAACCGATCTACAACAGCGCTTTTATTTGTTTGTGAATGTGAGTATCTTTACCAGTCCCACAGACGCAGCGGTGGACAATCTCAGGAGCTCCACTTGCTCGCAGGCCTGAGTGCATAGAGCTGAGGTTTCAGCTGTTTTATGGAACTGGGTGTTGGGACAACACTGCTAAAATGCTTCTTGACTATTTCTCAAATGTCAGCCCCGTTAAGTATATGTGAATTGATGGCTGTGAGGTTAAGTGGATTAGATCCCACAGTAAACACTGTAGCCGACAAGATGTCTGCCAGCATGCTCTACCAATCAGCGCCAAAACGCAATATCGTGATTAATTCCTTACACTCACAGGTAAGAATAGATTCAGCTCTTTTGAAGCAATTAATTCATCAAAAGAGCTCTCCATCACTCCGCAGACTTATGCCAGTCAAGAGCCGTTCTAGTCTTGCTCCCATATCAGGAGAGATGTTGACATAGGGATATTGGATTGGATGTGTCAGATTGTGGGTTCTTAACCTGTCTGAGACTCCTAGCTACCTCACCAGGGAATGTGCTAACAATGCCATGCCACTAAATGACTAGCGTGGGTGCGAAACATGCTGCCCACAGTATTACAGATAAATCCATGTGGGGGAGTTGTCCGTTACTATGTCTCATGGTTCCAAATAAGCACTGACTCATAGGATTGCAATCAAGCCATTCACACATGTAGAGTACACATGGTTTGACACTTCTTGAAAACAAAGAAATAATCTTCAAAAAACAAAAGAGAATTAAAGTTGTTGTTCTTCTTTAATTGAACAATCCCTTCTCAAATGTTTATCTAAACTTGCTGTATTTGCAAATTGTGATTTGTGCTAGTAATAATAATAATCATTGATATTTAATATAGAGCGCCCTTTCCACCTATAATGTTCAAAAGTAATTTAAAGAAAGTCAACGACAGTTGTTATGGTCCATATAGTCAATTGAATTCAACAGTCAACAGAATGCTTTGTCACCAAACCTTTTCAGATTAGTATGTGATATCTGTAATAAGTTCTTAGTGTTTGATCTAAATGCCCTTGTATTGGCTTGTTTGACCAACAGTTCCCTCAAGTATAGAGGGGTACCTCCTTGCATGCATTTGAAAGTCAAAAGCAATCCTTTTCGTGATGGGCAGTCTGCAGTGAGTTCTCAGTTATGAGAGCATGAATGCACTG
The DNA here is from genome assembly GCA_963942565.1 of Maea johnstoni. Lineage (NCBI taxonomy): Eukaryota > Metazoa > Annelida > Polychaeta > Spionida > Magelonidae > Maea > Maea johnstoni. The sequence goes on from OZ012685.1 coordinate 319,138, forward strand.
ATTAGAGATGCAAATGGATTTCAGAGCCTGCCTGGCTAGATACATATCATCTGTACTATAACCCAACATAGTGAAAATATTGATAACCATATCAGAGATAAAGTACTTACATAACATTTGCTTATTTTGGTATGCGGTCAAACTACGCAATTTATCAATATTTATCCTGCCAGATGGTTAATAATGCTCAATTGTATTGTTTAATAATATTATTCATTGAAAGAGCTCTTTTGAGCAATCCCATCTTTCAGGTACAGACATTCTCGCTTTAATCGCAACATGTTCCGTGATTTAAATAATTTCAGTTTATTTTTCTTTATGTATTCTCCAAACAGACAAAAGAGGTTTATTTCTTTTGCAATATAAATGGTAGAATGATTTAGCCAAAATTGTCCTACATTGACATGACCAAACATGCAATGATAAATACGAACCAATGGGCCAATTCAATCTTTAAAATATTTTTTTAATTGGAAAGTACGGATATGCAAACATCAGAAATACATGGTGCAAATATTTAGGCGAGGTACCCATTTACAATGTAATATGCTAATATTGCTTTAACCCATTAGCACTCAGAGCGGCCAAAACAGGCCTGACTATTTTGTTTTTATTTTCCTCACAAAAGCGTTTTTATCAAAAATATTTGAAGGAGAAATGTGTAACAGAATATTTACCAACAACTCTCCTTCAAATATTTTGTGAGAATTTGCTTTATTTCCAAGTTATTTTCAAAATTATGAAAATAGCAGACGATACTTTCCTGGGGAACTCTGAGTGTGAATGGGTTAAATGAGGTGCTTGTTTCAGCATTATAGTAGTCTGATTTCACAGAGCTGTTAATATTAGATAAACCCCAGTTATCTAATGACGGAAGGCCAAAAGCAGTCTTTACAGTTTGCGGGACCAGTTCCAGCTGTAATATTTAGCCTTAGAGTCACTTCCTAGATGAAACTGACTAATAAACCCCAGTTATCTAATGACGGAAGGCCAAAAGCAGTGTTTACAGTTCGTGGGACCTGTTCCAGCTATAATATTTAGCCTTACAGTCCCTTCCTAGATGAAACTGACTAATAAACCCCAGTTATCTAATGACGGAAGGCCAAAAGCAGTGTTTACAGTTCGTGGGACCTGTTCCAGCTGTAATATTTAGCCTTACAGTCCCTTCCTAGATGAATCTGACTGTAGACATAATCGCTTCAAAAGCAATCATTGTTCTTATCTTAATTAATAGGCTTGATCTAGCACAGACCAATAATCGGAGCACTTTTATGACCTGTAATCTTTGTCTGGGAGCTTTCCTATAGAAGGGATCAGCTTTCTGGGAAGATTATCAGCTCTGCATGGAAGCCCTGAAGTATGGCTGCCAGCAGGATATACAGCGGCCACAGTCCTTATCTAACGATTTATAGACAGCCATTAGTGGGATTGTTTGAAAAATGTTCTATGCTAACACAAACTGCCCGCCTCTAGAAAAGACATTCATCTCTCTACCATGCTGCTGTCCATTCCACTCTAAAGGATTCTGCCTGCTCAGTTTAACCCTTTCCCTGCTATAGACACCAGGCATACTCTAGAAAAGACATTCATCTCTCTACCATGCTGCTGTCCATTCCACTCTAAAGGATTCTGCCTGCTCAGTTTAACCCTTTCCCTGCTATAGACACCAGGCATATTACACTCTAGAAAAGACATTCATCTCTCTACCATGCTGCCGTCCATTCCACACCAGGGCATTCTTACTGCTCAGTTTAACCCTTTCCCTGCCCCAGACACCAGGCATATTACACTCTAAAAAAGACATTCATCTCTCTACCATGCTGCTGTCCATTCCACACCAGGGCATTCTTACTGCTCAGTTTAACCCTTTCCCTGCCCCAGACACCAGGCATATTACACTCTAAAAAAGACATTCATCTCTCTACCATGCTGCTGTCCATTCCACACCAGGGCATTCTTACTGCTCAGTTTAACCCTTTCCCTGCCCCAGACACCAGGCATATTACACTCTAAAAAAGACATTCATCTCTCTACCATGCTGCTGTCCATTCCACACCAGGGCATTCTTACTGCTCAGTTTAACCCTTTCCCTGCTATAGACACCAGGCATACTCTAGAAAAGACATTCATCTCTCTACCATGCTGCCGTCCATTCCACTCTAAAGGATTCTGCCTGCTCAGTTTAACCCTTTCCCTGCTATAGACACCAGGCATATTACACTCTAGAAAAGACATTCATCTCTCTACCATGCTGCTGTCCATTCCACTCTAAAGGATTCTGCCTGCTCAGTTTAACCCTTTCCCTGCTATAGACACCAGGCATACTCTAGAAAAGACATTCATCTCTCTACCATGCTGCTGTCCATTCCACTCTAAAGGATTCTGCCTGCTCAGTTTAACCCTTTCCCTGCCCCAGACACCAGGCATATTACACTCTAAAAAAGACATTCATCTCTCTACCATGCTGCCGTCCATTCCATACCAGAGGATTCCTACTGCTCAGTTTAACCCTTTCCCTGCTATAGACACCAGGCATATTACACTCTAGAAAAGACATTCATCTCTCTACCATGCTGCCGTCCATTCCATACCAGAGGATTCCTACTGCTCAGTTTAACCCTTTCCCTGCTATAGACACCAGGCATATTACACTCTAGAAAAGACATTCATCTCTCTACCATGCTGCCGTCCATTCCACTCTAAAGGATTCTTACTGCTCAGTTTAACCCTTTCCCTGCTATAGACACCAGGCATATTACACTCTAGAAAAGACATTCATCTCTCTACCATGCTGCCGTCCATTCCACTCTAAAGGATTCCTACTGCTCAGTTTAACCCTTTCCCTGCTATAGACACCAGGCATATTACACTCTAGAAAAGACATTCATCTCTCTACCATGCTGCCGTCCATTCCACTCTAAAGGATTCTTACTGCTCAGTTTAACCCTTTCCCTGCTATAGACACCAGGCATATTACACTCTAGAAAAGACATTCATCTCTCTACCATGCTGCCGTCCATTCCACTCTGAAGGATTCTTACTGCTCAGTTTAACCCTTTCCCTGCTATAGACACCAGGCATATTACACTCTAGAAAAGACATTCATCTCTCTACCATGCTGCCGTCCATTCCACTCTGAAGGATTCTTACTGCTCAGTTTAACCCTTTCCCTGCTATAGACACCAGGCATACTCTAGAAAAGACATTCATCTCTCTACCATGCTGCCGTCCATTCCATACCAGAGGATTCCTACTGCTCAGTTTAACCCTTTCCCTGCTATAGACACCAGGCATATTACACTCTAGAAAAGACATTCATCTCTCTACCATGCTGCCGTCCATTCCACTCTAAAGGATTCTTACTGCTCAGTTTAACCCTTTCCCTGCTATAGACACCAGGCATATTACACTCTAGAAAAGACATTCATCTCTCTACCATGCTGCCGTCCATTCCACTCTGAAGGATTCTTACTGCTCAGTTTAACCCTTTCCCTGCCCACTACCCCAACCACACAACAGGGGAGGCAAACAAGGCTGTGTTAGCTACAAACAATTGCCATGGGACCCTAGACTCTTCCATTCCACACCAGAGCATTATTACTGCTCAGTTCAACCCTTTCCCTGCTCACAGGCTGTGTCAGCGACTTCTGCTAGAAACAATTGCCATGGGACCCTAGACTCTTCCATTCTACACCAGAGCATTCTTACTGCTCAGTTCAACCCTTTCCCTGCTAACAGGCTAAAGCAACACAACAGGGGAGATAGACAAGGCTGTGTCAGCGACTTCTGCTACGAACAATTGCCATGGGACCCTAGACTTTTATGTAGAGATAGGGTAAATATGTATATATCAAGAATGCTAAGCAAATGTTTTTCATTGTTTTAGTCATTCTACACATTGAAAAACAACCATGCCTTCATTAACATCTTAAGAAAATAGATACGTTCATGCACAAACAAAAAAAACATGATGAAATTTAAATTTGATAAATTTGGTGGCAAATTCACCAGCAAATAATTGAGCTTAAGGAAAAAAGAAGAGTTGAATATCCAATTGCTGAATTGTCTTCATCAACACTAATCATTTCTACTCTTTTCCTATCTTTTTTTACATTTCCGGGTTTCAAACCACCTGATTTATCTAAGAATGGAGAGTTTGAAAGATCATGCATTCTTCAATATCTACGTAAAAAATAAACCAATAAACCGGTATACAATTTGGATTAATAAGAAAAATACACTTTTAGTTTACAAATATGAACAATTTTAGTTGTATTGTTTGGATATAATTTAACTACAAGATAATAACTCAAGCCAAAAAAACTCATTTAAATCTAATGAATAAACCACTCAAACAGTTAAGTTTTCCATCTTAAATTTAGATTTTTACCTCAACTCATCATCAAAAACCCTTTTTCTCCACTTAACTCCATTGAAACTAGAGAGAGAATTTACAGTACCCCCGGATATTGATAATCTAGAAATCTGGCGATGGATGATGGTGAAATAGGAAGAGCTTTTAGCAGGGAAAGAATGCAAGGCAAGTCATCATATCCTGGTACATATAATAGCTGCAGGCCGCAGCACAATACTTCACAGCTGAAAATCACCTCCAGTCTTTGTCTGCGTCAGCGGCAACCGGGCAATCAGTCTAGTGGTTCCCAACCGCTTTCAGCCCAACAAACATCAAATATGAGTTTGATGTTTTGTTCAGTTGTTTGTAACAAACAGCTCCCATTTCAAAGCCTTCCATTTGAATGAGAGATTGAGAAAGCGCCCTAATATGGGCATGTTGGCATTTGAGATAAGTGACATGCGAAGTGGCGCGTGCGACGTGCGACGCAGATTCCCTCCTCCATGTGGATCTGCTACCAAGACTCCTCCCGCTGCAGCTTTTATGACAGGCTATACACAGGGGAGAAAAGTGACTTTAATGCAGCCATCATAAAAATTACCCATGCTGTACAATGTATCTAACAAGCTTTTATGATCATTGTAAAACAGGCTTGAATAAAATGTTGCTCCACAAGCTGGTGAAATAAACTAGCGCTAGCATTGTAGGAATAACACACCTATAATGATAATAATGATAATAATAATTGATATTTGATATAGCGCCCTTTCCACCTATAATGTTCAAAAGCGCTTTAAAG
>OZ012685.1:329290-446790 GCA_963942565.1 Maea johnstoni
AGGGGCTGCACCCAGAAGCATGATTACCCGCTCTTCCTCAGGGGTGAGCACCTTTGGAAGCGGGGCTACTGCAGCTGGCGCGGTAGCCGTCGCCGCAGCTGGTCCCGGGCTGGGATCAGGAAATGCTGGTAGTGCAGTCTTTGCAGCCGAGAACCTGAAAAAGGTTTGGTGCAGCAACTGCTCCAGCGCCGAGCCATCAGCGGGGAGACCCGACCCTGATGCTCGTGCTGGCGTCGCAGAGACGGAGGCCTTAGGCATAATAAGACAAATCGGAGGGATATAAAGTATATCCCTACACGGCTTAATATACTCAAATCCTAATAAATGTGGCGTAAATGCTTGATGCGGCACGAAAACGGAGAAACGGCAGGGAAACCGGGACCACGATCACATGCATGCTATCGGGAGCGCTGGCAATCGCAAGAGGGTTAAACAAGATGGCGACGTCACGTGATTGGAGGCCATGCGGATGCGCCATCTACGGACATCACGGGGAATCAAAACTTTTGGCGATTGTCAGGGAGCTTTTGGCGAAGCAAGCTTCATGATATGAACAGGTAATGTATATCATAATTAATATATATATACTGTAGAACACGAAATTTCCGCATGTGTGTTTATATAGCGTACTTAGCGTCTGGTGCCGCTTCGCTATATATAAAAACGCTGTAGTTTGTCTTTTTTTTAGCCACTGGTGGCGCTGACGTCAATTCTTCTTGTGCAGCCGCTATTTTTGTTTTAGTGATGGCCGCTAGATAGCGCCACTAGTTAATCTAATAGAAGATACGTAGCCCTGCTGAAACCCTTTTTCAAAATCAGTTTCTGGCCTTGTGGACTAGCTCATGATTCCATTAATAAACATTCCATTTTGAAATCAAAAAACAACAACAAATGGCACCTTTAGCATGCCTTTAGCACAGGCATTTCAGGAAACGCCATTTTCGTTTTCGTGGTGACCGCTAGATGGCGCCACTAGTACAAACATGATGCATATGTACCCCTTCTTGAACCATTCTGTTTTGTGTTTTTCTGGTCTTAGTAAGCAAAAGACATAATAAAAAATCTAGCTTTGAATGATGTTAAAAGTTACAGTACAGTATCTTTGGATGGGTGTTTCACAAAACCCTGCATTCCTGCCCCTTTTTCCTGGAATAGCCCCTGCTAGAAACTTTTCATTATTTTGTTGATAGATTTTTTTCCCATTCTGGTGGGCACAGCCCTATGCTCAGCTGAGTAATGATTGTTGCCAGCTGACCCTGACTGTTTTAAAGTTTCAGCAACTGAGCGGTCTGCACAATTCATATCTCTCCTTGGTAGGCTTAGCTCCTTTTATTTCAGCCAGGCAAGCATTTTGATAAAAAATGTTTAAAATCTAGCATTAAATTATGTTAAAAGTTACAGTACTAGTATTTAAAAGTCACAGTCCAGGTTGACAGAAGCCAGAATACTGAGTGAGTGTTGCACATAGCAACCAGAAGGATAGGTGCCCAGCTATTGTTCCGGCGGCCCTGTTTACACACAAACAAATGCTAAATTTAGAAAGTCCATCTGGTTGCTTCACTCTGGCAGCATTAGATCAAGAGCTCAGTAGTGTGGCTTCTGTCAACCTGGACTCCGCCAAATGATGTAATTACGGGCGCCCACTTTTGGGAGAATGCTCAATCAAACTGCCGATCAGCAAGCATTCTCTGCTTAAATTAGTTCGTATTTTTTGCGACAGATGGCGCTGTCAGCGGCGGCTGCTACGGAGACGCTAATATAAAGATACGCTATGACGCAAAACTCCCAAATTCGCTATACTTGGGACACGCGTGAATTTCGTGTTCTACAGTATATATATATATATATATATATATATATATATATATATATATATATATATATATATATATATATATAAAAATATATATATATATATATATACATCCTAAATTGTGCTCCAGTCTTAAAGATATTATCAAAATATTCCGTACATTTCATATGACTACTATAAGCGTGAATGAGTTCAGCATCAGTTAAATCAATTGCTTGGCTCTCCATCATGCCAAGAACAGTCCCCAGCTTTTTGAGTCTTCCTGCGTGGATTGTTCACATGACTTTCACCGCCTAATAAGGCCTGTTTCCGTGCTGCCCAGCATCTTGAGGGCTGACCATGATGAGCTCCCTGTGATTATTCTAGTGGCTTATCCTTGCTGTAATCAGCTGAACACGGCAGTTCAACAGTTCAAGTGCACTGATTGACCCTCCACTATGGATTTTCTTCGGCTCTTTCCATCCCTTCACCTCAAAGATACTATTACCATATGAAACTGGCACACACTGAATCCATCCATCCCTTCATCTCAAAGATACTATTACCATATGAAACTGGCAGACACAGGAATTCGCACGACAGCGCTAGCAAAATGCCAGGATTTCCTTTAACCTGTTTACAATTGGTCTAACTATAACAACCAAACTTATTTACCACTGATCTAGCTATAATGACCACATCCGACCAAATGAACCCCTTAGACCTCTACCCTTTCGCACCAAGACCAATGTGAAACTATCTGAGACCAAGGGCAACCGATGGTTTTGAGCTATTGGGCAGTTCCTGTATAGATCAGGTTGTGGGTGGAGAGTGTTCAGTAACCAGAAGCCCCACTGTAGCAGGAAAGATCAGTGACACTGAAGGGTTCTCATGGGGAAGGCAAGGAGTATGAATGCATTAACACACAGATATATACAGTATTACCAACTTCAGGACAGAAGGCCATGTGGTGTGCATTAAGGGAATGGCACCTTTAAAAGAATTTGTGATACAATATTATATTGATATTTCCTTGACAGTAAGCTATCTTAATTATATTTATCTAATGATATTAACTGCCTCTGAATGACTTAATTTAGTTAATTAAACATCGTCAACTTGAGAAATTTCACTAATAAATAGTGAATTAGCTTTGTGTAGAGATGTCCATGAAGCAGTTAGTCAATTTTATGACCATTAAGTGGTATCAGTATAACATGATATCTTCACAATATTATCAATGATACTACCTGCCTCCCATGCAATTAATTTTGAAATTTCATCTTCATTTGGAAGCATCCACGCAGCAGTTAATTCAATTTCATATTGCTAAGCAGATCTTAAACAATGCAATATTTTTTTCCCATACACTATTAGTATATATTATCAATAAATACGTTTGATTAGAAATATCTCTGTAAAGATTACCAGTTCAGCTTTAAACAATACATTACAGTTGTTCTGTTCATGTACATAGAAAATTAAATCAAAATTCAATGCATGAGTTATTTCTTCAGGGTTTCCGTAACTATAATCACTGTGAGATATAACATAGCACATTCGGCAAATAGGTATGTTGACTTAGAGAAGGCCCAATTTAACTAGGCAATCAACTAGAAAATGCTTTGTTGACTGAGCAGGAGCAGAAGTAATGCAAATAAAACTGATGTCTATAATAGTTAGCCCAATTAAGCCTCTAAGAATATTGTACCCGAAAATAAGATTATCAATATAGTACTAATCATTTTCAGTTTTGCAAATCAATCCTTACTTCTTATATTTCTTCCCATCTTTTCATGTGGAGTTAGTTTTTGTAAATCTTGTACTTCTCTCAATCTGTGTCTCTGTGTCTCTGTCTGTGTCTCTCTCTCTCTCTCTCTCTCTCTCTCTCTCTCTCTCTCTCTCTCTCTCTCTCTCTCTCTCTCTCTCTCTCTCTCTCTCTCTCTCTCTCTCTCTCTCTATCTCTCTCTCTATCTCTCTCTCTCTCCTCCAAGACCTGACTTACACTCACAGCAGGTAAAGTTTAATGGCTAAACAGACAGAATCCACTAGCCAGATTCATACTTCATTCCCTGCCCCTCCTGACCAGTGCTACCAAATCCCTCCCTTCTCACCTGCCGGCTGCGGCTCAGTTTCCCCGCGGCTATTTGACATCTCGCATTACTCTCGGCCATGCCTCCACAGTCAGGCACCAAAGGCCTGTAATTGCTACAGGGACGTAGGCGTCTTCAATTTCCGCCGTTGTGAATGGTGTAGTAAGATGGAGGATGTGGGTTTAGGCTACGATGAGGAGCGAACAGTTTGAATAGAAGCAAGTGCACGCACAAACATGCTGGTCCTGTTATAGGACTAGTGGCCTTTTTTTTACTAGTCCTACACACAAAAAAATGAGAAGTACTTAAAATGCGAAAAAAAAGGGGGGGGGGGGATTTGGGAGCAACTAATTGTAAGGAACAGGTTGTTTCTGGATTGCCTAGTTGTTTTTTTTGTGTGTGTTTTTTACTGTTTTAAATATTGTGCTGGCATTGTTTCACTATTTATTTTTGTTTTAAGTGTCATTTTTTCCAGTTATGATTATAACTTCTATAATTTTATATCTTTTTCTTTAAGGTTATGGCAGACTGAGTAGTTGAGTAGAAGGCCATCAATACAGTGCACTCCCCTTTCTGGGATACCAGGTGCAGACAGAGGGCGGTGGAGGGGGGGATGGGGGAAAGAATCAATAGAGACAGATTATCATCATTCTGCTAATGAACGCAATGTGTAATTAGGCATGTAGACATATCCCCACAAATCACATGGCATTCTTGATATTCCTAGGAAATCTTGCAAGCAGAAATTAACCCATTCTCCCTGGCATCGCCCAGAATCTAGAATGGATATGTGATTACACTAACAAATAACTTGTACATTTACCAATATAAAACAATTGGGAAATATGAATATTAACTCAAACATTTGTATAATCATGGTTTTCATATGACTTAAATGAATTTAGTTATTTCTTTCATTTAGAGGTGCAGTAGCAAGATATCAATTTTGATTATGCTTCTTAACAATTGATCTCCCATGCATAAGTCCTAACCTCAAGTCACTGGTAACATTCTCACATGTCATAAATTGGCCTCAAACCTCCAGACCTTGTGCAGTGGTGAGTCACAGCAGCAGGTCTGTACAATGCATCAGAAAAGTTGACCACTGAGGCAACTATAATGGTATCATTATTAGGTATCACACCAAATACCAGTACTAACTCCTAACCAACTATCGTTGCAGCCGTTATGACATCACAAGGCAAGATCTTCCTCAGCGCAGCCCAGGCGACCAGACCAACATGGCGGTCAGATCCTCCTCAGCGCAGCCCAGGCGACCAGACCAACATGGCGGCAAGATCCTCCTCAGCCCAGCCCAGGCGACCAGACCAACATGGCGGCAAGATCCTCCTCAGCGCAGCCCAGGCCACCAGACCAACATGGCGGTCAGATCCTCCTCAGCGCAGCCCAGGCGACCAGACCAACATGGCGGCAAGATCCTCCTCAGCCCAGCCCAGGCGACCAGACCAACATGGCGGTCAGATCCTCCTCAGCCCAGCCCAGGCCACCAGACCAACATGGCGGTCAGATCCTCCTCAGCGCAGCCCAGGCGACCAGACCAACATGGCGGTCAGATCCTCCTCAGCGCAGCCGGCCACCAGACCAACATGGCGGTCAAGAAAGGGTGAAAGCGCTGTTATGACATCACAAGGCAAGATCCTCCTCAGCGCAGCCGGCCACCAGACAAACATGGCGGTCAAGAAAGGGTGAAAGCTAATGCAAGAAAAGAACATTAGGAAGAATCTGTGAAATGCAGCATTTCTATTTGCCTTCTACTCTGTCGCAGCACTGCCCTTAATCCCAGCCCGCTAATACAATTTATACCACAGAACAGACAGCCCAATTTAATTAGCTTCCGATAAGTCTTCCAAATTAGCCTGATTGCGCGGCTGAACAATTAGCCGCGGGCTGGGCGGGCAGGGGCTGAACAACTAACGGGCAATCTCCCAGGCTAACTCAGCAGCCTCGCGTTACACGTGACCCCCGCATGGTCAGATGGCAATAACTACATCAAATCCACTTCATGACTAGATAAATGAGGTAATTCTAGCCAAAAGGACATCAGTGTTTTTTGGGCAATTTTCACACAACTGATTGCTTCTTTCTATAGATAAATTGCCAATTCATTCAGTGGTGTTCTAAGGAGGATTTACAAAGCATTAGTGGCAGAAAATTGATGTGCAGACCATATCAATCTAGATCAGTCTGTAATACAATAGTTGGTTGGTTGACAAATTAAGGCTTTGATAATGAATGGCTCTAAAACAATTCACAAAACTATCATCTTTTTATTCTAAAAAAGGACCAAAGAAAACTTGACTAGTAGTTTACCTCATTCATGCCCCAATGCAATCAAACAGTCTAACAAAAATGGTAACAACTATTATTTTGAATTCCAAGTAAAGCTCAATGAAAAACTGAGGCTCCTCTTCTGAATGACATTTCTTTATAAAATTGCATTTTAATTTGAGATGTTTCCAACGCTATCTTTCCTAGGAGCACCTCAGTACTCTGGCACTGAAAGGGTTAATAACCTGTTCAAGCCTAAGTGCTTTAGCTGTCAAACATTAAAACAATATAGAATTTCAGGATATGAACGATTAAAATCTTGAAATTCCACTAACCAAGGGCTTGTTTTCTATCCCAAATACACATGTAGCAAGACACAATATATTAATCACTTATTCGTTTCCCATTAGCTTAAAAGCCAAAATAACCACTTAATACAAAATATACTTTCAGCCAACACAATATGATTTGATTATATGTTGCAGGAAGCAAATCCAACAAAAGTGAAAGATTAAAAGGAATGTTGTGTAGATTTCGAGACATAACTGACCTACCATTCAAGATTAATGTACCTCCCTCTTTCTAAAGAGAGACTATTCTTCAATGATAACAACAATCTACCAAATGCAAGATATCCTAGGTAGTGGTTTTATGCGACATTCACTCTACTAGACTGGCATGCAGTTATTCTAGGCTGATTTAGAGCTGTGCTGTGCTGCCTAATACATAGACTAGTTTGACTTGCTTTTACCAATATTATCAACATAATCATTATAATCATCAGAAAAAAATTGGCAAATAATTGAAGGAAAATATGCTTATCCAATGCATTGTCTAGAAGTTATTGAGTGGGATTAACATGCAGTATATTGATAGGATATGAATTATTGTTACCTAAGTAGGCATAACGTTGCATATAGATGACTGGTTCCCTACCTGCTAGACATTACCTTTATTGAGGAGCTATTTCTAAATATAAGCATTTCCATAAATCTTTGGAAAAATACTTTGAATTCACTCAAATGGCTCTAGGTTGGTGGTGCAGATAGAGGTACATAGTGATTGATAGAGAAGGGTTTGCGGTAGGACACAATAAAGGTGAGGGGACTGAATGAGGGTACATGTACAGTGCTGACATTTAATTCCTGCACTATATGTGTGGGCACCCTGGGCATATAACACGACCACACGCCACCCAGTTTCCCGGGCATGGATGCATGGATGACCTCAAAACTGAACTTTGCTTGGATTCGCAAGCTACCTGGGTCATTGATGTGTTTGGATTCTTTTTTGACAATTTATCCATGGGTGTTTGTACGACCAGGAACTGGCAGATGTCCGGTCGACTGGTGCAGGAATTAAATGCCTGTACTGTAGACAATGCTGCTATGAAGAGAAAGTGTGGAACGTGGACAAGAGGTATCTTACTAAGTGTATAGTGATTCATAAAGAGCAAGATTGGCGATCTTTACCTACCATGTGTTCAGTTAACAAGTCTGGGCCGTTAACATGCTCTGTAAGGGCAGTAGTAGTAGTAGTAGCAGCAGTAGTAAGAATAGGAGAGAAAGAAGGCATTAGCTAAAGAATTCAAAGGAACAATTGAGGCACAGCCAGGACTTGAATCAACGAGTCTGAACTGAGAGATATAACATTTTGGACATCATAACGTCAAGCAAAATATCAATCATATCAAAAGACCAGAAATTTATGCTGAAAGGAAACATATTGATTATCTATTTAAAAAATACCAAATTCAAAGACTTCTATGCAAAACATACAGACATCCCGGTATGTATTGGCAAAGGATTTAGATGCACTAATATACGCCTATTCAAAACATCAAAAGTGTCACTAACAGATTGCAAATCTGAAAAAATAACAATTTGTTAAAAACAAATGATGCAAGTCACAGTCAAGAAAATGTACATCAAAAATATGAAATAAATGAAATGTGATTTTCTACACTAATAAAAATGTAATATTTCAATCATTAGACCTGGTACCAGCTGACGACTATTGTGAGTTGCAGGAAGCCAGTCACGAGGGGCTTGAACTCCACCAATCAAAGCCTACTAATGTACTGAAGGCCTAAAGAGATGTTTGTTTCCTGTAACCCTACCCTAACAAGTTTTTACTCAAAAAATCCCTACCCTAAGGGTTTTTGCACTCTTCCAACTCCAAATCAACATAAAATATGCATGAGACACACTTTTTCTGTTTAAGAAATAATCCAAATATGTTTTTACCTAGTACCTACCTTATTATTTTACAGAACGTTAAGGGAAACAAACAATATATTTTTCTTAGCCTCAACCACCAACCAATCTGAGTAAACAAGGCCCGGAACCTCACATACAGCTATTTCGTTAATGCCTGTAGCAATTTATAAGGGACTGCCTAATTTGATAAATAATATCTTTCCAACAAAATCATCTATCTGAAAGTATTTGCAAGAGAAATATTATGCAAATCAGGGCAAAAAAAATGAGTAATGAATTCTTCTCATTTTTGTAAACTACTTCCAAAAGAGGCATAGATCGAGTTGAAACTCCTCTCCGGGTGGGAAAGAGTTAAACCCTCTGCATACTCCAGGCAGCGCGTGACTCAATATGGACTCAACCCATTCATAATGAGAGACGCCAAAACAGCCTGACAATTTGGAGGAAATCTTCCAAGTAAAGGCATACATAAGAAAGTAGTTGAAGGAGAAATGTTTATCAAAACAATACCAACAAATCTCCTTCAAATATTTAGAGAAATAATTCTTTATTCAGAAGTTATTGTCAAAAGTATCATAGATCCAGACGACAATTTCTAGAGGAATTCTCAAGTATGAATGGGTTAAAATATCTTTTTGCCCCGGAGGACAAGTTCAACTCCTCATATACGGTTGCACTACAAAACTTTTAATATAGGCTACTAACATAAAATGATCGATTTGCAATTTATGCCAAAGTAAAATTTGCAGACGTGTCCCACTGCTCTCTTAATGGATACTGGGCAGCATTTTCTCCTGACCTATAGCTAGTGGACTATCATTCACTGCTCCCAGGATGAAAATAAATCAAGATAATAAATTCATGAGGTTCTTTTCACTGATCACAGAAATTTATTAAATACATTTCATCCCTAGGAGGCCTGCTGATCCTGAAGATCCAGGGCACCTGCCTAAAGAGCCTGCTTCTTCTGCAGCCATTTCTAGCCCTAGGTTCATCCAATCAAAAATGATAGGTAACCACATGATGGCTTGATGTACTGAGGCAATGTGAGGTAAACTGCACAAACACTTTGTTCAACACCTAACTGTCACTCAGCTGATTTTGACAGCTTGCAAGGGCTGCAGATATAGAATAAAATCAATTAATCAAATAATTTTGGAATTATACCTGCATTACTGTTTACATGTGTACTGGTCTTGTGGGGAGTTGAGTGGCATTCGCAAATGAACTATAGATTATTTTTCAAAATTTACTGGCCGCAGATCTGCAGGGCAAGTGTTAACGCCAAGCCCCGCAGTGCCTTCAGTACGGATCATCCATAGGCATGAAAATGGCTGGCAGTAAAGAATAAGTGGTCAACTGGGAGGAATAAATCTAGAGTAGAATTTTATGTCTTCCACAAAACAACCAATCCTATTTGACTCGCTGCCTCGAGCGGAATCAACATGATTCTCCCAGCGATTGCCAATCCCATAACCAGTAAAAACACTGTCATAAGGAATTGATCAAGCCATTGTTTCCCATTTAGACTCTAGTTCAGAGTATGCCATATACATCCAAGGTGGAGCACAAACATTTTACTCCTTTTAACCCTCAATACTTCACCAATTCATGCTTGTAGTGCCCAAAACCACCTGACTATTTTGAAGATATCAATCCAACAAAGCAATTTCTAGAAAATATTTGAAGGAGAAATAATGATCAGAAACCAACTAACAGCTCTCCTTCAAATATGTTTTCATTCATTGCTTCATTCCAAACATTTAAAAAGAAAAAAAAAGTCCAGATTTGGTTCAGTTACCGTTGACATTGTTTAGATGCTCTTATACATGTGAAATAACCGCAAAGCATAAATTGGCAAACGTCTTTGAGGAAACTTGTGCTAGCTGGTAGTTGGTTCTTTCTATTTCTCAAACATGGTATTTTAACCACTGTGCCACTTTAAGAGGAAATAAAAGATAGACAATTTGTAAATTCAAAAAGTATTCAATTGCTTGAAATAATTTCAGAAGAGCAGTCAATGTACATAGTAGAAAGAGAGCATTGCTGGCATAAAAGCCAGAGTTGCAGAATCCACCAGCAAACCACCAAACATCAAGACAGGCTGGTTTGATTACATTACACGAGGAGCTGCTAGATCAAGATTTATTCCCTGCAATAATCCTCTTGTGTGCAGTTCTCTGTGGCACCTCCTGCGACAAAACACTGATAAGAACCACGGATACTGACACAGTGTTACAAGGCAGGGAGAGGGGTTGAAATAACCCTCTTGTGTGCAGTTCTCTGTGGCAACCTCCAGCGACAAAACACTGATAAGAACCACGGATACTGACACAGTGTTACCAGGCAGGGAGAGGGGATGAAATAACCCTCTTGTGTGCGGTTCTCTATGGGAACCTCCTGCGACAAAACACTGATAAGAACCACGGATACTGACACAGTGCTACCAGGCAGGGAGAGGGGATGAAATAACTCCCTTGTGTGCAGTTCTCTGTGGCAACCTCCAGCGACAAAACACTGATAAGAACCACGGATACTGACACAGTGTTACCAGGCAGGGAGAGGGGATGAAATAACCCTCTTGTGTGAAGTTCTCTGTGGCAACCTCCAGCGACAAAACACTGATAAGAACCACGGATACTGACACAGTGTTACCAGGCAGGGAGAGGGGATGAAATAATCCTCTTGTGTGCAGTTCTCTGTGGCACCTCCTGCGACAAAACACTGATAAGAACCACGGATACTGACTGTGCTACCAGGCAGGGAGAGGGGATGAAATAACCCTCTTGTGTGCGGTTCTCTATGGCAACCTCCTGCGACAAAACACTGATAAGAACCACGGATACTGACACAGTGTTACCAGGCAGGGAGAGGGGATGAAATAATCCTCTTGTGTGCAGTTCTCTGTGGCACCTCCTGCGACAAAACACTGATAAGAACCACGGATACTGACACAGTGTTACCAGGCAGGGAGAGGGGATGAAATAACCCTCTTGTGTGCAGTTCTCTGTAGCACCTCCCACGACAAAACACTGATAAGAACCACGGATACTGACACAGTGTTACCAGGCAGGGAGAGGGGATGAAATAACCCCCTTGTGTGCGGTTCTCTGTGGCAACCTCCAGCGACAAAACACTGATAAGAACCACGGATACTGACACAGTGCTACCAGGCAGGGAGAGGGGATGAAATAACCCTCTTGTGTGCGGTTCTCTGTGGCAACCTCCAGCGACAAAACACTGATAAGAACCACGGATACTGACACAGTGTTACAAGGCAGGGAGAGGGGTTGAAATAACCCCCTTGTGTGCGGTTCTCTATGGCAACCTCCTGCGACAAAACACTGATAAGAACCACGGATACTGACTGTGCTACCAGGCAGGGAGAGGGGTTGAAATAACCCCCTTGTGTGCAGTTCTCTGTGGCACCTCCTGCGACAAAACACTGATAAGAACCACGGATACTGACTGTGCTACCAGGCAGGGAGAGGGGATGAAATAACCCTCTTGTGTGAAGTTCTCTGTGGCAACCTCCAGCGGCAAAACACTGATAAGAACCATGGATACTGACACAGTGTTACCAGGCAGGGAGAGGGGATGAAATAACCCTCTTGTGTGCGGTTCTCTGTGGCAACCTCCAGCGACAAAACACTGATAAGAACCACAGATACTGACACAGTGTTACCAGGCAGGGAGAGGGGATGAAATAACCCTCTTGTGTGCGGTTCTCTGTGGCAACCTCCAGCGACAAAACACTGATAAGAACCACGGATACTGACACAGTGTTACCAGGCAGGGAGAGGGGATGAAATAACCCTCTTGTGTGTAGTTCTCTGTGGCAACCTCCAGCGACAAAACACTGATAAGAACCACAGATACTGACACAGTGTTACCAGGCAGGGAGAGGGGATGAAATAACCCTCTTGTGTGCGGTTCTCTGTGGCAACCTCCAGCGACAAAACACTGATAAGAACCATGGATACTGACACAGTGCTACCAGGCAGGGAGAGGGGATGAAATAACCCTCTTGTGTGCGGTTCTCTGTGGCAACCTCCAGCGACAAAACACTGATAAGAACCACGGATACTGACACAGTGTTACCAGGCAGGGAGAGGGGATGAAATAACCCTCTTGTGTGAAGTTCTCTGTGGCACCTCCAGCGACAAAACACTGATAAGAACCACGGATACTGACACAGTGTTACCAGGCAGGGAGAGGGGATGAAATAACCCTCTTGTGTGAAGTTCTCTGTGGCAACCTCCAGCGACAAAACACTGATAAGAACCACGGATACTGACTGTGCTACCAGGCAGGGAGAGGGGATGAAATAACCCTCTTGTGTGAAGTTCTCTGTGGCAACCTCCAGCGGCAAAACACTGATAAGAACCACAGATACTGACTGTGCTATCAGGCAGGGAGAGGGGATGAAATAACCCTCTTGTGTGAAGTTCTCTGTGGCAACCTCCAGCGGCAAAACACTGATAAGAACCACTGATACTGACACAGTGCTACCAGGCAGGGAGAGGGGATGAAATAACCCTCTTGTGTGCGGTTCTCTGTGGCAACCTCCAGCGACAAAACACTGATAAGAACCACAGATACTGACACAGTGTTACCAGGCAGGGAGAGGGGATGAAATAACCCCCTTGTGTGCAGTTCTCTGTGGCAACCTCCAGCGACAAAACACTGATAAGAACCACAGATACTGACACAGTGTTACCAGGCAGGGAGAGGGGATGAAATAACCCTCTTGTGTGCGGTTCTCTGTGGCACCTCCTGCGACAAAACACTGATAAGAACCACGGACACTGACACAGTGTTACCAGGCAGGGAGAGGGGTTGAAATAACCCCCTTGTGTGCAGTTCTCTGTGGCACCTCCCGCGACAAAACACTGATAAGAACCACGGATACTGACTGTGCTACCAGGCAGGGAGAGGGGATGAAATAACCCTCTTGTGTGAAGTTCTCTGTGGCAACCTCCAGCGACAAAACACTGATAAGAACCACAGATACTGACACAGTGTTACCAGGCAGGGAGAGGGGATGAAATAACCCTCTTGTGTGAAGTTCTCTGTGGCAACCTCCAGCGACAAAACACTGATAAGAACCACGGATACTGACAGAGTGTTACCAGGCAGGGAGAGGGGATGAAATAACCCTCTTGTGTGCGGTTCTCTGTGGCACCTCCTGCGACAAAACACTGATAAGAACCACGGATACTGACACAGTGCTACCAGGCAGGGAGAGGGGATGAAATAACCCTCTTGTGTGCAGTTCTCTGTGGCAACCTCCTGCGACAAAACACTGATAAGAACCACGGATACTGACACAGTGTTACCAGGCAGGGAGAGGGGATGAAATAACCCTCTTGTGTGCGGTTCTCTGTGGCAACCTCCAGCGACAAAACACTGATAAGAACCACGGATACTGACACAGTGCTACCAGGCAGGGAGAGGGGATGAAATAACCCTCTTGTGTGCGGTTCTCTGTGGCAACCTCCAGCGACAAAACACTGATAAGAACCACGGATACTGACACAGTGCTACCAGGCAGGGAGAGGGGATGAAATAACTCCCTTGTGTGCAGTTCTCTGTGGCACCTCCAGCGACAAAACACTGATAAGAACCACGGACACTGACACAGTGTTACCAGGCAGGGGGAGGGGTTGAAATAACCCTCTTGTGTGAAGTTCTCTGTGGCAACCTCCAGCGACAAAACACTGATAAGAACCACGGATACTGACACAGTGTTACCAGGCAGGGAGAGGGGATGAAATAACCCTCTTGTGTGCAGTTCTCTGTGGCACCTCCCGCGACAAAACACTGATAAGAACCACGGATACTGACTGTGCTACCAGGCAGGGAGAGGGGATGAAATAACCCTCTTGTGTGAAGTTCTCTGTGGCAACCTCCAGCGACAAAACACTGATAAGAACCACGGATACTGACTGTGCTACCAGGCAGGGAGAGGGGATGAAATAACCCTCTTGTGTGCGGTTCTCTGTGGCACCTCCCGCGACAAAACACTGATAAGAACCACGGATACTGACTGTGCTACCAGGCAGGGAGAGGGGATGAAATAACCCTCTTGTGTGTAGTTCTCTGTGGCAACCTCCAGCGACAAAACACTGATAAGAACCACAGATACTGACACAGTGTTACCAGGCAGGGAGAGGGGATGAAATAACCCTCTTGTGTGCGGTTCTCTGTGGCAACCTCCTGCGACAAAACACTGATAAGAACCATGGATACTGACACAGTGTTACCAGGCAGGGAGAGGGGATGAAATAACCCTCTTGTGTGCGGTTCTCTGTGGCAACCTCCAGCGACAAAACACTGGTAAGAACCACGGACACTGACACAGTGTTACCAGGCAGGGAGAGGGGTTGAAATAACCCTCTTGTGTGCGGTTCTCTATGGCAACCTCCTGCGACAAAACACTGATAAGAACCACGGATACTGACACAGTGTTACCAGGCAGGGAGAGGGGATGAAATAACCCTCTTGTGTGCGGTTCTCTGTGGCAACCTCCAGCGACAAAACACTGATAAGAACCACGGACACTGACACAGTGTTACCAGGCAGGGAGAGGGGATGAAATAACCCTCTTGTGTGAAGTTCTCTGTGGCAACCTCCAGCGACAAAACACTGATAAGAACCACGGATACTGACACAGTGTTACCAGGCAGGGAGAGGGGTTGAAATAACCCTCTTGTGTGCGGTTCTCTGTGGCAACCTCCTGCGACAAAACACTGATAAGAACCACAGATACTGACACAGTGTTACCAGGCAGGGAGAGGGGATGAAATAACCCTCTTGTGTGCGGTTCTCTGTGGCACCTCCCGCGACAAAACACTGATAAGAACCACGGATACTGACACAGTGTTACCAGGCAGGGAGAGGGGATGAAATAACCCTCTTGTGTGCAGTTCTCTGTGGCAACCTCCAGCGACAAAACACTGATAAGAACCACTGATACTGACACAGTGCTACCAGGCAGGGAGAGGGGATGAAATAACCCTCTTGTGTGCAGTTCTCTGTGGCACCGATAAGAACCACAAATACTGGTGTTGTGTTGCCAGGCAGGGGAGGGGATGAAATCTATCAAGTGAGCAGCGTGCTGTTTCTATGCATACAGATGAGACTGGAGGCTTAGCTGGAGGTTAAGAGAGGCCACAGTGCACAATGACAGGCCACATACAGATGGGCAAGAAAACAGCGCTACACATCATGACAAGACAAGATTTATCCTGGAGAAACAGGAGCACTGCTGGTTCCATCCCTGGTGTTGATGTCTGTGCTGGTCTTAGTGACTCACTTCTCACTTCTCGATTCTGGACAGTCTACAACGCATCCTTAACTGTGGCTATTGGAATTACTTGACTAATGTATGGCATTGTAAAAAATACTTGAGACTATCCATGAAGTAAAAGAATTTCTTCATAGTTCTTGGTTGCCATATCTAAACTGTATAATTAAATTGAAGAAACAAAATGAATAAAGTAACTTTCACAATAACACTGTGCAGGGCTCAACCTCAACAAAAAGCATGCCCATCTATGCCATGGGCATGTAAAATAGAAGATATACGCCTAGAACAGGGTCTTAGCCCCAGAAAGGTTTGGCTGTCCTGACCCTACTGGCTGAGACTATGGCGTTGAACAAAGATCTTGGTTATTCAGTACCCACTTGGATGTTCAGGTCATTTTGGGGCAATGCTGGCAGGAATGTGTTAGTAATTGTTTTTTAAACATCCTGCTTGTCAATAGTTGATGCCATAGCTAGTATTGCTACCTTTCCCTCTTGCAGACTGTTGTTCATAGTAGCCCCAGGAAGACTAATGGCAGGAGGGTGCAGGGCAAGACATTCTGTGTTGCCTCCAGCCAATGTAGTTAACTCTGTGCCATCACCCGTTCAGCGTTAGGCTGAGCAGGCATCAATTAGTCCCACACAACCACAGACCCAACTGTTTCACTGCAAAGACACTTTATGCCATTACACCATTACTAGTCCCACATGCTATGTACACCTAATGATATTTAAAACCACATTTTTAGAAACTTTAAATTGGCTTTTTTGTTAAACATGTGTGTATACCAAAACCATCAACGAGATGGAATTGTAAAAATATTCAAATATTTTCACTGGCCATTCAGGAAAACAAGAACTAAATAGTCAAATGTTGTTTTCAAATGTTTTACCCCAAAGGTCTTAAACCCTGCTGTGAGAGTAGTTTTGAGCTGGTTTTAATGTATTCCTCATCAGAAGGCCTTTCTGTCAGTGTATATATTGTATAGCCTAAATTTTCCAATAAAAGAACAGAGGAAAAAGAAAATAATCCTATAAGCTATCTTAACACATAAGCCTTTATTCCAAAGTTTTTTGTTCATATTTTGCCTTACGCAAAGCCTTTAACAACTTAGCTGCTGGGGTAGTTACTACAATACACCCCTCAAGTAGAGTGGAGGAAAACAAACATTACATTTAATAGTGATGTACCAGGCCCAAATATTACGACGGCAATCTAATGCTAAGGTAATGGATCAATTGGCAAGTGTAGCAGACTTTAGATACACTCCACTATTGGCTGCTATAAGGCAATGCTGGGAGTATATGCCAATAAAGCACATGTAACCGTAGCAGCCATGTGGACACAGCATCCACACAAACAAAGGAATTTCATCCCAAAACCAATAGCTGATAAACGCATCTGAAATGTAGAAATGTTTTCTTACTTACCCCTACATCATAGTTGGGATTGTTGTACCCCCAACTTCCATAATCATCCAGAGTTATGTAACGCACATCTCCCCTCTTCTTCCTGTAATACACAAAAAGGAAACACCAATCAACAAACAGAGTTATGTAACATAGACCAATCAGCAAACAGAGTTATGTAACATAGACCAATCAGCAAACAGAGTTGTGTAGCATAGACCAATCAACAAACAGAGTTATGTAACATACACCAATCAACAAACAGAGTTATGTAACATAGACCAATCAACAAACAGAGTTATGTAACATAGACCAATCAACAAACAGAGTTATGTAACACAGACCAATCAGCAAACAGAGTTATGTAACATAGACCAATCAGCAAACAGGGTTATGTAACATAGACCAATAAACAAACAGAGTTATGTAACATAGACCAATCAGCAAACAGAGTTATGTAACGTACACCAATCAACAGAGTTATGTAACATAGACCAATCAGCAAACAGAGTTATGTAACGTACACCAATCAACAAACAGAGTTATGTAACATAGACCAATCAGCAAACAGAGTTATGTAATGCACATCTCCCCTCTTCTTCCTGAAACACACAACAAGAGAGACACCAATGGCGTCAAAAGTTTGTCTTGTATTTTATGTTTTTTAATTGATTGTTTTCGCAATTGTTAGTAGCTTTGTTCTTATGTTTTTTTTTAATTGTTTTGCACTTGGTAAATTTTCTGCTTTTTAAACTTTTGCACTTGGTAAATTTTTATTCATTTACTCGATTTTTTGTCTATGTGCTGTTTTGAATATTTCACCACCTATTTTAAATCATTTAATATACCTCATGTGAAAATCGTAAGCCGTGATTGGCTTACAAAGGTTGGCCATTCCATCATCATTGGGGTTTGTTCGGTATAATAAAACACATATGCCATGCCAGTGTGGGTATCCTGATGGAATGTCTCCCCTCGGGAGGATGGTTTTCCCTGGGGCTCTGCCATCGAGAAAACCATCCTCCCTCTGGGAGACATTCCATCAGGATACCCACACTGGCATGGCATATTTGTTTTATTATACCGAACAAACCCCAATGATGATGGAATGGCCAACCTTTGTAATCCTTCACAATTAAAGAGACCAATGAAATCGGAATTTTGTTGTAAAAATAATCTTAAAATGGCGTCTGACTAAGAAACTTTGCACCTGAAAAGACACTTGGTCATAGCCGACACAATGTCTTCATCCTAACTCTCCAAGCCCTGGCGAAGAAATGATGGACCTATAGGCAAGGAGGAGGCTCGAATGGTTCCGTGACCCGATACCTCAAACCAAGCCAGATCCACCAGACTTCTGCGGGGGAGAGCGGACCCATGCAAGCCATCATAACAATGACCAGGACATGGGAGAGACAAAGTTGTCACCGCAGCTAAGCAGTCTTACAGACGGACCAGTGCTTTCATCAGGGCATTGAATTTCTTAAAATGTCAATTGAATTTTTTCAAAGATCTAATTTTAATATTTAAATAAACATTTTTCTAGGACAGGGCTTCGAATTTCTGGTAGAAACGGACCAGTGGTCCACTTTATTTTCACAACTGCAGTTTTAATAAAATATATTCATATATTTTAAAATGACCAATAAAATCGGAAACTTTGTTGAAAAAATTATTTTAAAATGGCGTCTGACATTGACAATTGACATATACAATATAGCACTACACTTTCAGGCCAAATTTAATCCCAAACATAACATAATTTAATAGAAGAAATGTGAAACTGGATGTGATGGTTACTAAATTAATGTGGTCAGAATATTTAGCAGACTTTCTGACATAGACTTTTACTAGCCCATTCAGGTTTTTGGTAAAAACGGAGCAGTGATCCACTGTCTATTTTATACCACTGCAGTTAAAAGATATTATTTTAAATCATTTAATATACCTCATGTGAAAATCGTAAGCCGTGATTGGCTTACAAAGGTTGGCCATTCCATCATCATTGGGGTTTGTTCGGTATAATAAAACACATATGCCATGCCAGTGTGGATATCCTGATGGAATGTCTCCCCTCGGGAGGATGGTTTTCCCTGGGGCTCTGCCATCGAGAAAACCATCCTCCCTCTGGGAGACATTCCATCAGGATACCCACACTGGCATGGCATATTTGTTTTATTATACCGAACAAACCCCAATGATGATGGAATGGCCAACCTTTGTAATCCTTCACAATTAAAGAGACCAATGAAATCGGAATTTTGTTGTAAAAATAATTTTAAAATGGCGTCTGACTAAGAAACTTTGCACCTGAAAAGACACTTGGTCATAGCCGACACAATGTCTTCATCCTAACTCTCCAAGCCCTGGCGAAGAAATGATGGACCTATAGGCAAGGAGGAGGCTCGAATGGTTCCGTGACCCGATACCTCAAACCAAGCCAGATCCACCAGACTTCTGCGGGGGAGAGCGGACCCATGCAAGCCATCATAACAATGACCAGGACATGGGAGAGACAAAGTTGTCACCGCAGCTAAGCAGTCTTACAGACGGACCAGTGCTTTCATCAGGGCATTGAATTTCTTAAAATGTCAATTTTTTTAAAGATTCAATTTTAATATTTAAATAAAATGGCGTCTGACATTGGCAGTTGTTAAATATTTGGGCATCCAATTTTTTAAGGGGACCCACAATATATTCAGATTTCAACCATATACATGTTATTATTTTTTTTAATATAAAAACCAGGCATAATATCCTTATACAATGTCAGGGGAATTAAAAGAAAATGCGTAGGTACGAAATCTCCCATGCTGGAGCTGCACGTGGCATGACTTTCTTTTTTTCTAAATACCAAAAATCCTTCCAAATTTTAAAGGGGAACCACAATATATTCAGATTTCAACCATAAACATGTTATTATTTATTTTTTTTATAAAAACCAGGCATAATATCCTTAAACAATGTCAGGGGAATTAAAAGAAAATACGTAGGTACGAAATCTCCCGTGCTGAAGCTGCACGTGGAGCTGCACGTGGCATGACTTTCTTTTTTTCTAATCACCAAAAATCCTTCCAAAATTTTTAAGGGGAACCACAATATATTCAGATTTCAACCATATACATGTTTTTTTGTTGTTTTTTTATAAAAACCATGCATAATATCCTTATACAATGTCAGGGGAATTAAAAGAAAATACGTAGGTACGAAATCTCCCACCCATTACTCGATACAAAGAATGTTCATACATCATTTAAATTACTTCATTGTACCTAATATAAACCAAACTAAGATGCTTAAAGCATAACTTCACTTAAACAAATATCAAATCATACAACTTACAAGGTTCAAAGTAGACTCGGGAATTCCACATGCCGACATGGTCCAATGTTCAAAAACTAATACACTGCAGTTCCAGCGCAGAAGCATATGGGATGGCAGGATTAAACAAGCTGATTCTCAGCTTTCCAAAAATGTTTATAAGCGGCCGCCATTTTGAAATCGTATATTTAACACCGTCTGCAGATTCAAAATCGTCAACTTTAATCTATTAATACGCTGGCAAATCTTCAAATTATCGTAATTAACTAGTGATATTATTGTTCCTTGACAAATATTTTACTAAGATATCTACTAAATTAACTGACAATGACAAAGGAACAAAGGCATGGGATCGATAATTACTACGGCCGCACTCGATAAAAAACGTGTTGCGATAGATTTTGCCGTGGTCGCGTACTTCTCAAATAAAATATCGTTTTATTCTATGTCTAAACGACACAAACACCAACGATGTTCGATGGAAATCCCATATTCTATGGGGAATCCCCAAACGGAGCAGCTGACACACGTGATTCGAGGGAAAACCCAAACTGCAAACTGCGTCATAGGATCGCTACGCGACCAACACATAAATTATGCACAACACAACCGCCAATGCGCACGCACACAACATTATAATATATGCAGAACTAACTGCCCATGCGCAGTAAAAATGGCCCCTCGCATGCGCGATGATATAAACAACGAGAACAACATCCGGGTCAAATCCGCGGAGGCGCTTACCGAGTACACCACCAAAAAAGGTACCGGACAAACAAACATAGAAAAAAACACTTTAAAAACAAAATAGCGCAAATATAATGAAAAATCTAATAAATTCACCACACAAACTATAAATAATACGAAAAAAATAGAAAAATCGCCGAACAAATAACGAGATCATTCGCACACAAAACTCAGAACTGAAAGCTTAGACAAAACTAAAAATGGAATGGGATAGTAATAAAGTTTATAAGAACTACGTTCTTACAAACTTTAAAAAGGAAACACCAACCAACAAACTACTAAATAGATTTCACAGTATCTGAAACTTCCATAATGAGGTGAAATGGGAAGGATTTTTTTATCTGGGAAAATATGAGTTCACTGAGTATTCATATTCATGAACCAATTACATTCCACCCTTCCTGAGAGAACAAATGCCTATAAGAACTGCTTCCACTTCTCCCTGATGCAAAATAAGTAATGCTGCAGAGCTAAGTGCCTCAGAACAAAACAGGAAATAACCATTTAACATTTAAAGTACATATTTACATAATATTGCCTGTGTTAACCCTTCCAATGCTGATGCTACTTTTGTCCAAAGCACAAGAATGCAAAGATTTGAAAACCCTTTAAACCCTGTCATGTTTGTACTCATTGGAAAGCTCTCGTCGAGTACTCAGATGAGTAAGCATGTGCCAGGGTTTCAGTCATTCATCAGGATGTTTGCATTATTTTGTATTACCCAAATTGTCCAACAGCAGCATAACCTATGTAGGTTGATATTCTGATTAACATTTCTCCTTGGATATTTTGTGAATATAATGCTCTTTTGACGGAGATGGCAGAAAAGTGGGCTGATCTTTTGCCCTGAGCTACAGTTATAAAAGGGTTAAGGTTCTGGACTGCTGCCCAGGTGGTCCATTATGGATATAGCTTAATTCTCCACCTGGTGACAGTGCTAGATGGGTACAGTAAACATCTTCTACAGAGTGTGCTCCTCCTCCTCCTCCTCCCTCTCCAGCCATACATCAAGCCGCCATTTAACTCACCCAGTAAGTGACAGCTTATACAGTTACCCTCAGAGACGACAACTCTTGCCCCCATCACTTAGCTATTTAGGAACACTTTATACAAGTCATTAGAGGACCTAAACCTCTGTCAACACATTGAGTGATCATCCTTTCATAAATGCAAAAATAACTAGGGATAAACCTCACAGGTAATACAGGGATAAACCTCACAGGTAATACAGGGATAAACCTCACAGGTAATACAGGGATAAACCTCACAGGTAATACAGGGATAAACCTCACAGGTAATACAGGGATAAACCTCACAGGTAATACAGGGATAAACCTCACAGGTAATACAGGGATAAACCTCACAGGTAATACAGAGACCTTGCAGGCTATTTTGGGCTGCATATGGCATGAGTGAGTCATATACACATCATATGCATAAACCACGTATGGCAGGCAGTGACAGGTACTGTATGTGACAGGTACTGCATTACTTTGTGACATAATAGATTATTAACCCATGCATGCCTGGACTGATTCAATAGTATAGTGTAAATGTATGAGACCCCCAAAAATAACAATGAAATAGATCATACATTTATAAAATACTGTAGAATAGGTATATATCGCGCTACAAAAATTTCGCGAAAAGCCGATTTTTCGGTTTTTCGCGTGTACTTTATTTCGCGTGTGAGCATGTTCTTCAGCGCCATCTATTGAACCAAACAGTAATCTTAAAAATGCAAACATTCGGCGGCCATCTTGCGGCTATAATCTGTCAGAAGTTTCAACAAAATTGGACTGGTAAACATGCCATTTATAATATGATACCTTGGTAACTTTTTCATAAGTTACCAATGTGTCATATTATAATGAGTTTGTGAAGTTGTTGCATGTATTCCCCTTCGTTTCAGCCTAGGCCCGGCTACGAGTGAGAATCACGCTATGCTGGTATATATTCGTCGACTGCAAATACACGTATTGCCGTAAACAGTAAATTGGCAACGATTCAATTCAAGTCAGGAACAATATCATCATTTCTTTATAATATCAATTATTCTGATAATTATCAACATACACGTGTATGTATGTTGATAATTATCAAATGTTTCCATCGCATCACCTGTCCGAGTCTATCGAACAATGGTGGCAGCCATCTTGTTTCTCGTAAGAGATCCATAGATTGGCCCAGGTATCCTAGCAATTTCACATGTAAGAATGCGAATTATGTTAGGATACATTGGTAACTTATTCATAAGTTACCAATGTATCATATTATGATAGCTTTGGGAAGTTATTGGACGTATTTTGTTTCGTTTCAGTCTCGGACCGGCTACTAGTGAGAATCACGCTATGCTGGTATATACTCATAAACTGCAAATACACGTATTGCCGTACACAGTAAATTGGCAACAATTCAATTCGAGTAGGAACAAGATAATTATTTCTTTATGATATCCATCATTCTGATAATTATCAACATACACATGTATGTATGTTGATAATTATCAAATGTTCCCATCGCAGCACCTGTCCGAGTCTATCGAACAATGATGGCAGCCATCTTGTTTCTCGTAAGAGATCCATAGATTGGCCCAGGTATCCTAGAAATTTGAGATGTAAGAATGCGAATTATGTTATGATACATTGGTAACTTATTCACAAGTTACCAATGTATCATATTATGATAGCTTTGGGAAGTTATTGGGCCGTATTCTTCGTTTAAACCTCGACCGTCTAGGAGTGGAATTCACCGACCGACGCGCCACCACTTCCAGTGGTGGGTAGCGTTACCATGTATATAATTGATCGCGTGCGCTAAGTTCGCGAGTGCGATACTAGTTCGCGTATTCGCGAAATAATCGCACACGCGAACTTTACCTGTTCTACAGTATCTGAAGGATAGATACTGGTCAAGTCATAAAGTATGGCGTTCATAACATAAGTCCTCTCAGAAAATTGTGCTTTTTACGGCAATATTTCCAAAAATAACCTGGCCTTTTTGAGCTGCTTCAGTCACGAATTGAATAAGAGTATGTAATTCATTTTAGGACTTATCTAAGGATTTCAAGAGTATCTTTCACTTCTCCTAGAACCGTTCTCTCGAGAACCATCTAATTCTTGCTCCTTCCCTCGCCGCATTCTGGCGCTATCGGCACAAGTCGTTGCTGGATGTATAGGAAGTGCACAAGTGAGATCAAGCCTTTTGTGATTTTCAGAACAAAGGAACTAGCTGTTCCTCCAAGTCGGTTATTGTGAGAACAGTGATCCTGACACTCCCAACAGCACCTCTGAGGACCAGCAATGGCGAGCTCCTTTCCTCCACCTGATTGCCTCAATACAGTGATCCTGGCACTCCCGACAGCACCTCTGAGGACCAGCAATAGCCAGCTCCTTTCCTCCACCTGATTGCCTCAATACAGTGATCCTGACACTCCCAACAGCACCTCTGAGGACCAGCAATAGCCAGCTCCTTTCCTCCACCTGATTGCCTCAATACAGTGATCCTGGCACTCCCAACAGCACCTCTGAGGACCAGCAATAGCCAGCTCCTTTCCTCCACCTGATTGCCTCAATACAGTGATCCTGGCACTCCCAACAGCACCTCTGAGGACCAGCAATAGCGAGCTCCTTTCCTCCACCTGATTGCCTCAATACAGTGATCCTGACACTCCCAACAGCACCTCTGAGGACCAGCAATAGCGAGCTCCTTTCCTCCACCTGATTGCCTCAATACAGTGATCCTGACACTCCCAACAGCACCTCTGAGGACCAGCAATAGCCAGCTCCTTTCCTCCACCTGATTGCCTCAATACAGTGATCCTGACACTCCCAACAGCACCTCTGAGGACCAGCAATAGCGAGCTCCTTTCCTCCACCTGATTGCCTCAATACAGTGATCCTGACACTCCCAACATCACCTCTGAGGACCAGCAATAGCCAGCTCCTTTCCTCCACCTGATTGCCTCAATACAGTGATCCTGACACTCCCGACAGCACCTCTGAGGACCAGCAATAGCCAGCTCCTTTCCTCCACCTGATTGCCTCAATACAGTGATCCTGGCACTCCCAACAGCACCTCTGAGGACCAGCAATAGCCAGCTCCTTTCCTCCACCTGATTGCCTCAATACAGTGATCCTGGCACTCCCGACAGCACCTCTGAGGACCAGCAATAGCCAGCTCCTTTCCTCCACCTGATTGCCTCAATACAGTGATCCTGGCACTCCCGACAGCACCTCTGAGGACCAGCAATAGCCAGCTCCTTTCCTCCACCTGATTGCCTCAATACAGTGATCCCGACACTCCCAACAGCACCTCTGAGGACCAGCAATAGCCAGCTCCTTTCCTCCACCTGATTGCCTCAATACAGTGATCCTGGCACTCCCGACAGCACCTCTGAGGACCAGCAATAGCCAGCTCCTTTCCTCCACCTGATTGCCTCGATACAGTGATCCTGGCACTCCCAACATCACCTCTGAGGACCAGCAATAGCCAGCTCCTTTCCTCCACTTGATTGCCTCGATACAGTGATCCTGACACTCCCAACAGCACCTCTGAGGACCAGCAATAGCCAGCTCCTTTCCTCCACCTGATTGCCTCAATACAGTGATCCTGGCACTCCCGACAGCACCTCTGAGGACCAGCAATAGCCAGCTCCTTTCCTCCACCTGATTGCCTCAATACAGTGATCCTGGCACTCCCAACAGCACCTCTGAGGACCAGCAATAGCCAGCTCCTTTCCTCCACCTGATTGCCTCAATACAGTGATCCTGACACTCCCAACAGCACCTCTGAGGACCAGCAATAGCCAGCTCCTTTCCTCCACCTGATTGCCTCAATACAGTGATCCTGGCACTCCCAACAGCACCTCTGAGGACCAGCAATAGCCAGCTCCTTTCCTCCACCTGATTGCCTCAATACAGTGATCCTGGCACTCCCAACAGCACCTCTGAGGACCAGCAATAGCCAGCTCCTTTCCTCCACTTGATTGCCTCAATACAGTGATCCTGGCACTCCCAACAGCACCTCTGAGGACCAGCAATAGCCAGCTCCTTTCCTCCACCTGATTGCCTCAATACAGTGATCCTGGCACTCCCAACAGCACCTCTGAGGACCAGCAATAGCCAGCTCCTTTCCTCCACCTGATTGCCTCAATACAGTGATCCTGGCACTCCCAACAGCACCTCTGAGGACCAGCAATAGCCAGCTCCTTTCCTCCACCTGATTGCCTCAATACAGTGATCCTGGCACTCCCAACAGCACCTCTGAGGACCAGCAATAGCCAGCTCCTTTCCTCCACCTGATTGCCTCAATACAGTGATCCTGACACTCCCAACAGCACCTCTGAGGACCAGCAATAGCCAGCTCCTTTCCTCCACCTGATTGCCTCAATACAGTGATCCTGGCACTCCCAACAGCACCTCTGAGGACCAGCAATAGCCAGCTCCTTTCCTCCACCTGATTGCCTCAATACAGTGATCCTGACACTCCCAACAGCACCTCTGAGGACCAGCAATAGCCAGCTCCTTTCCTCCACCTGATTGCCTCAATACAGTGATCCTGGCACTCCCAACAGCACCTCTGAGGACCAGCAATAGCCAGCTCCTTTCCTCCACCTGATTGCCTCAATACAGTGATCCTGGCACTCCCAACAGCACCTCTGAGGACCAGCAATAGCCAGCTCCTTTCCTCCACCTGATTGCCTCAATACAGTGATCCTGGCACTCCCAACAGCACCTCTGAGGACCAGCAATAGCCAGCTCCTTTCCTCCACTTGATTGCCTCAATACAGTGATCCTGACACTCCCAACAGCACCTCTGAGGACCAGCAATAGCCAGCTCCTTTCCTCCACCTGATTGCCTCAATACAGTGATCCTGGCACTCCCAACAGCACCTCTGAGGACCAGCAATAGCCAGCTCCTTTCCTCCACCTGATTGCCTCAATACAGTGATCCTGGCACTCCCAACAGCACCTCTGAGGACCAGCAATAGCCAGCTCCTTTCCTCCACTTGATTGCCTCAATACAGTGATCCTGGCACTCCCGACAGCACCTCTGAGGACCAGCAATAGCCAGCTCCTTTCCTCCACCTGATTGCCTCAATACAGTGATCCTGGCACTCCCAACAGCACCTCTGAGGACCAGCAATAGCCAGCTCCTTTCCTCCACCTGATTGCCTCAATACAGTGATCCTGGCACTCCCAACAGCACCTCTGAGGACCAGCAATAGCCAGCTCCTTTCCTCCACCTGATTGCCTCAATACAGTGATCCTGGCACTCCCAACAGCACCTCTGAGGACCAGCAATAGCCAGCTCCTTTCCTCCACCTGATTGCCTCAATACAGTGATCCTGACACTCCCAACAGCACCTCTGAGGACCAGCAATAGCCAGCTCCTTTCCTCCACCTGATTGCCTCAATACAGTGATCCTGACACTCCCAACAGCACCTCTGAGGACCAGCAATAGCCAGCTCCTTTCCTCCACCTGATTGCCTCAATACAGTGATCCTGGCACTCCCAACAGCACCTCTGAGGACCAGCAATAGCCAGCTCCTTTCCTCCACCTGATTGCCTCAATACAGTGATCCTGGCACTCCCAACAGCACCTCTGAGGACCAGCAATAGCCAGCTCCTTTCCTCCACCTGATTGCCTCAATACAGTGATCCTGACACTCCCGACAGCACCTCTGAGGACCAGCAATAGCCAGCTCCTTTCCTCCACCTGATTGCCTCAATACAGTGATCCTGACACTCCCAACATCACCTCTGAGGACCAGCAATAGCCAGCTCCTTTCCTCCACCTGATTGCCTCGATACAGTGATCCTGGCACTCCCAACAGCACCTCTGAGGACCAGCAATAGCCAGCTCCTTTCCTCCACCTGATTGCCTCGATACAGTGATCCTGGCACTCCCAACAGCACCTCTGAGGACCAGCAATAGCCAGCTCCTTTCCTCCACCTGATTACCTCAATACAGTGATCCTGACACTCCCAACAGCACCTCTGAGGACCAGCAATAGCCAGCTCCTTTCCTCCACCTGATTGCCTCAATACAGTGATCCTGGCACTCCCAACAGCACCTCTGAGGACCAGCAATGTATAGCCAGCTCCTTTCCTCCACCTGATTACCTCAATACAGTGATCCTGGCACTCCCAACAGCACCTCTGAGGACCAGCAATAGCCAGCTCCTTTCCTCCACCTGATTGCCTCGATACAGTGATCCTGGCACTCCCAACAGCACCTCTGAGGACCAGCAATAGCCAGCTCCTTTCCTCCACCTGATTGCCTCAATACAGTGATCCTGGCACTCCCGACAGCACCTCTGAGGACCAGCAATAGCGAGCTCCTTTCCTCCACTTGATTGCCTCAATACAGTGATCCTGGCACTCCCGACAGCACCTCTGAGGACCAGCAATAGCCAGCTCCTTTCCTCCACCTGATTGCCTCAATACAGTGATCCTGACACTCCCAACAGCACCTCTGAGGACCAGCAATAGCCAGATCCTTTCCTCCACCTGATTGCCTCAATACAGTGATCCTGGCACTCCCAACAGCACCTCTGAGGACCAGCAATAGCCAGCTCCTTTCCTCCACCTGATTGCCTCAATACAGTGATCCTGGCACTCCCAACAGCACCTCTGAGGACCAGCAATAGCCAGCTCCTTTCCTCCACCTGATTACCTCAATACAGTGATCCTGACACTCCCAACAGCACCTCTGAGGACCAGCAATAGCCAGCTCCTTTCCTCCACCTGATTGCCTCAATACAGTGATCCTGACACTCCCAACAGCACCTCTGAGGACCAGCAATAGCCAGCTCCTTTCCTCCACTTGATTGCCTCAATACAGTGATCCTGGCACTCCCAACAGCACCTCTGAGGACCAGCAATAGCGAGCTCCTTTCCTCCACCTGATTGCCTCAATACAGTGATCCTGACACTCCCAACAGCACCTCTGAGGACCAGCAATAGCCAGCTCCTTTCCTCCACCTGATTGCCTCAATACAGTGATCCTGACACTCCCAACAGCACCTCTGAGGACCAGCAATAGCGAGCTCCTTTCCTCCACTTGATTACCTCAATACAGTGATCCTGACACTCCCAACAGCACCTCTGAGGACCAGCAATAGCCAGCTCCTTTCCTCCACTTGATTACCTCAATACAGTGATCCTGGCACTCCCAACATCACCTCTGAGGACCAGCAATAGCCAGCTCCTTTCCTCCACTTGATTGCCTCAATACAGTGATCCTGGCACTCCCAACATCACCTCTGAGGACCAGCAATAGCCAGCTCCTTTCCTCCACCTGATTGCCTCAATACAGTGATCCTGACACTCCCAACAGCACCTCTGAGGACCAGCAATAGCCAGCTCCTTTCCTCCACCTGATTGCCTCGATACAGTGATCCTGGCACTCCCAACAGCACCTCTGAGGACCAGCAATAGCCAGCTCCTTTCCTCCACCTGATTGCCTCAATACAGTGATCCTGACACTCCCAACAGCACCTCTGAGGACCAGCAATAGCCAGCTCCTTTCCTCCACCTGATTGCCTCGATACAGTGATCCTGACACTCCCAACAGCACCTCTGAGGACCAGCAATAGCCAGCTCCTTTCCTCCACCTGATTGCCTCAATACAGTGATCCTGGCACTCCCAACAGCACCTCTGAGGACCAGCAATAGCCAGCTCCTTTCCTCCACTTGATTGCCTCGATACAGTGATCCTGACACTCCCAACAGCACCTCTGAGGACCAGCAATAGCCAGCTCCTTTCCTCCACCTGATTGCCTCAATACAGTGATCCTGGCACTCCCAACAGCACCTCTGAGGACCAGCAATAGCCAGCTCCTTTCCTCCACCTGATTGCCTCAATACAGTGATCCTGGCACTCCCAACAGCACCTCTGAGGACCAGCAATAGCCAGCTCCTTTCCTCCACCTGATTGCCTCAATACAGTGATCTCGACACTCCCAACAGCACCTCTGAGGACCAGCAATAGCCAGCTCCTTTCCTCCACCTGATTGCCTCAATACAGTGATCCTGGCACTCCCAACATCACCTCTGAGGACCAGCAATAGCCAGCTCCTTTCCTCCACTTGATTGCCTCAATACAGTGATCCTGACACTCCCAACATCACCTCTGAGGACCAGCAATAGCCAGCTCCTTTCCTCCACTTGATTACCTCAATACAGTGATCCTGACACTCCCAACATCACCTCTGAGGACCAGCAATAGCCAGCTCCTTTCCTCCACCTGATTGCCTCAATACAGTGATCCTGACACTCCCAACATCACCTCTGAGGACCAGCAATAGCCAGCTCCTTTCCTCCACCTGATTGCCTCAATACAGTGATCCTGACACTCCCGACAGCACCTCTGAGGACCAGCAATAGCCAGCTCCTTTCCTCCACCTGATTGCCTCAATACAGTGATCCTGGCACTCCCAACAGCACCTCTGAGGACCAGCAATAGCCAGCTCCTTTCCTCCACCTGATTGCCTCAATACAGTGATCCTGGCACTCCCAACATCACCTCTGAGGACCAGCAATAGCCAGCTCCTTTCCTCCACCTGATTGCCTCGATACAGTGATCCTGGCACTCCCAACAGCACCTCTGAGGACCAGCAATAGCCAGCTCCTTTCCTCCACTTGATTGCCTCAATACAGTGATCCTGGCACTCCCAACATCACCTCTGAGGACCAGCAATAGCCAGCTCCTTTCCTCCACCTGATTGCCTCAATACAGTGATCCTGGCACTCCCAACAGCACCTCTGAGGACCAGCAATAGCCAGCTCCTTTCCTCCACCTGATTGCCTCAATACAGTGATCCTGGCACTCCCAACATCACCTCTGAGGACCAGCAATAGCCAGCTCCTTTCCTCCACCTGATTGCCTCAATACAGTGATCCTGGCACTCCCAACAGCACCTCTGAGGACCAGCAATAGCCAGCTCCTTTCCTCCACCTGATTGCCTCAATACAGTGATCCTGGCACTCCCAACATCACCTCTGAGGACCAGCAATAGCCAGCTCCTTTCCTCCACCTGATTGCCTCAATACAGTGATCCTGGCACTCCCAACAGCACCTCTGAGGACCAGCAATAGCGAGCTCCTTTCCTCCACCTGATTGCCTCAATACAGTGATCCTGGCACTCCCAACATCACCTCTGAGGACCAGCAATAGCCAGCTCCTTTCCTCCACCTGATTGCCTCAATACAGTGATCCTGGCACTCCCAACAGCACCTCTGAGGACCAGCAATAGCCAGCTCCTTTCCTCCACCTGATTGCCTCAATACAGTGATCCTGACACTCCCAACAGCACCTCTGAGGACCAGCAATAGCCAGCTCCTTTCCTCCACTTGATTACCTCAATACAGTGATCCTGGCACTCCCAACAGCACCTCTGAGGACCAGCAATAGCCAGCTCCTTTCCTCCACCTGATTGCCTCAATACAGTGATCCTGACACTCCCAACAGCACCTCTGAGGACCAGCAATAGCCAGCTCCTTTCCTCCACCTGATTGCCTCAATACAGTGATCCTGGCACTCCCAACAGCACCTCTGAGGACCAGCAATAGCCAGCTCCTTTCCTCCACCTGATTGCCTCAATACAGTGATCCTGGCACTCCCAACATCACCTCTGAGGACCAGCAATAGCCAGCTCCTTTCCTCCACCTGATTGCCTCAATACAGTGATCCTGGCACTCCCAACAGCACCTCTGAGGACCAGCAATAGCCAGCTCCTTTCCTCCACTTGATTGCCTCAATACAGTGATCCTGGCACTCCCAACAGCACCTCTGAGGACCAGCAATAGCCAGCTCCTTTCCTCCACCTGATTGCCTCAATACAGTGATCCTGGCACTCCCAACAGCACCTCTGAGGACCAGCAATAGCCAGCTCCTTTCCTCCACCTGATTGCCTCAATACAGTGATCCTGGCACTCCCGACAGCACCTCTGAGGACCAGC
The DNA here is from genome assembly GCA_963942565.1 of Maea johnstoni. Lineage (NCBI taxonomy): Eukaryota > Metazoa > Annelida > Polychaeta > Spionida > Magelonidae > Maea > Maea johnstoni. Next base: position 361,438 of record OZ012685.1, read on the forward strand.
AATAGCCAGCTCCTTTCCTCCACTTGATTGCCTCAATACAGTGATCCTGACACTCCCAACAGCACCTCTGAGGACCAGCAATAGCCAGCTCCTTTCCTCCACCTGATTGCCTCAATACAGTGATCCTGGCACTCCCAACAGCACCTCTGAGGACCAGCAATAGCGAGCTCCTTTCCTCCACTTGATTGCCTCAATACAGTGATCCTGGCACTCCCAACATCACCTCTGAGGACCAGCAATAGCCAGCTCCTTTCCTCCACCTGATTGCCTCAATACAGTGATCCTGACACTCCCAACAGCACCTCTGAGGACCAGCAATAGCCAGCTCCTTTCCTCCACCTGATTGCCTCAATACAGTGATCCTGACACTCCCAACAGCACCTCTGAGGACCAGCAATAGCCAGCTCCTTTCCTCCACCTGATTGCCTCAATACAGTGATCCTGGCACTCCCAACAGCACCTCTGAGGACCAGCAATAGCCAGCTCCTTTCCTCCACTTGATTGCCTCAATACAGTGATCCTGGCACTCCCAACAGCACCTCTGAGGACCAGCAATAGCCAGCTCCTTTCCTCCACCTGATTGCCTCAATACAGTGATCCTGACACTCCCAACAGCACCTCTGAGGACCAGCAATAGCGAGCTCCTTTCCTCCACCTGATTGCCTCAATACAGTGATCCTGGCACTCCCAACATCACCTCTGAGGATCAGCAATAGCCAGCTCCTTTCCTCCACCTGATTGCCTCAATACAGTGATCCTGGCACTCCCAACAGCACCTCTGAGGACCAGCAATAGCCAGCTCCTTTCCTCCACCTGATTACCTCAATACAGTGATCCTGGCACTCCCAACAGCACCTCTGAGGACCAGCAATAGCCAGCTCCTTTCCTCCACCTGATTGCCTCAATACAGTGATCCTGACACTCCCAACAGCACCTCTGAGGACCAGCAATAGCCAGCTCCTTTCCTCCACCTGATTGCCTCAATACAGTGATCCTGACACTCCCAACAGCACCTCTGAGGACCAGCAATAGCCAGCTCCTTTCCTCCACCTGATTGCCTCGATACAGTGATCCTGGCACTCCCAACAGCACCTCTGAGGACCAGCAATAGCCAGCTCCTTTCCTCCACCTGATTGCCTCAATACAGTGATCCTGACACTCCCAACATCACCTCTGAGGACCAGCAATAGCCAGCTCCTTTCCTCCACTTGATTGCCTCAATACAGTGATCCTGACACTCCCAACAGCACCTCTGAGGACCAGCAATAGCCAGCTCCTTTCCTCCACCTGATTGCCTCAATACAGTGATCCTGGCACTCCCGACAGCACCTCTGAGGACCAGCAATAGCCAGCTCCTTTCCTCCACCTGATTGCCTCAATACAGTGATCCTGGCACTCCCAACAGCACCTCTGAGGACCAGCAATAGCGAGCTCCTTTCCTCCACCTGATTGCCTCAATACAATGATCCTGACACTCCCAACAGCACCTCTGAGGACCAGCAATAGCCAGCTCCTTTCCTCCACCTGATTGCCTCAATACAGTGATCCTGGCACTCCCAACATCACCTCTGAGGACCAGCAATAGCCAGCTCCTTTCCTCCACCTGATTGCCTCAATACAGTGATCCTGGCACTCCCGACAGCACCTCTGAGGACCAGCAATAGCCAGCTCCTTTCCTCCACCTGATTGCCTCAATACAGTGATCCTGGCACTCCCAACAGCACCTCTGAGGACCAGCAATAGCCAGCTCCTTTCCTCCACCTGATTACCTCAATACAGTGATCCTGACACTCCCAACAGCACCTCTGAGGACCAGCAATAGCCAGCTCCTTTCCTCCACCTGATTGCCTCAATACAGTGATCCTGGCACTCCCAACAGCACCTCTGAGGACCAGCAATGTATAGCCAGCTCCTTTCCTCCACCTGATTACCTCAATACAGTGATCCTGGCACTCCCAACAGCACCTCTGAGGACCAGCAATAGCCAGCTCCTTTCCTCCACCTGATTGCCTCGATACAGTGATCCTGGCACTCCCAACAGCACCTCTGAGGACCAGCAATAGCCAGCTCCTTTCCTCCACCTGATTGCCTCAATACAGTGATCCTGACACTCCCAACAGCACCTCTGAGGACCAGCAATAGCGAGCTCCTTTCCTCCACTTGATTACCTCAATACAGTGATCCTGACACTCCCAACAGCACCTCTGAGGACCAGCAATAGCCAGCTCCTTTCCTCCACTTGATTACCTCAATACAGTGATCCTGGCACTCCCAACATCACCTCTGAGGACCAGCAATAGCCAGCTCCTTTCCTCCACCTGATTGCCTCAATACAGTGATCCTGACACTCCCGGCAGCACCTCTGAGGACCAGCAATAGCCAGCTCCTTTCCTCCACCTGATTGCCTCGATACAGTGATCCTGGCACTCCCAACAGCACCTCTGAGGACCAGCAATAGCCAGCTCCTTTCCTCCACCTGATTACCTCAAAACAGTGATCCTGGCACTCCCAACAGCACCTCTGAGGACCAGCAATAGCCAGCTCCTTTCCTCCACCTGATTACCTCAATACAGTGATCCTGGCACTCCCAACAGCACCTCTGAGGACCAGCAATAGCCAGCTCCTTTCCTCCACCTGATTGCCTCAATACAGTGATCCTGACACTCCCAACAGCACCTCTGAGGACCAGCAATAGCCAGCTCCTTTCCTCCACCTGATTGCCTCGATACAGTGATCCTGGCACTCCCAACAGCACCTCTGAGGACCAGCAATAGCCAGCTCCTTTCCTCCACTTGATTGCCTCAATACAGTGATCCTGGCACTCCCAACATCACCTCTGAGGACCAGCAATAGCCAGCTCCTTTCCTCCACCTGATTGCCTCAATACAGTGATCCTGGCACTCCCAACAGCACCTCTGAGGACCAGCAATAGCCAGCTCCTTTCCTCCACCTGATTGCCTCAATACAGTGATCCTGGCACTCCCAACAGCACCTCTGAGGACCAGCAATAGCCAGCTCCTTTCCTCCACCTGATTGCCTCAATACAGTGATCCTGGCACTCCCAACATCACCTCTGAGGACCAGCAATAGCCAGCTCCTTTCCTCCACCTGATTGCCTCAATACAGTGATCCTGGCACTCCCAACAGCACCTCTGAGGACCAGCAATAGCCAGCTCCTTTCCTCCACCTGATTGCCTCAATACAGTGATCCTGGCACTCCCAACATCACCTCTGAGGACCAGCAATAGCCAGCTCCTTTCCTCCACCTGATTGCCTCAATACAGTGATCCTGGCACTCCCAACAGCACCTCTGAGGACCAGCAATAGCCAGCTCCTTTCCTCCACCTGATTGCCTCAATACAGTGATCCTGGCACTCCCAACATCACCTCTGAGGACCAGCAATAGCCAGCTCCTTTCCTCCACCTGATTGCCTCAATACAGTGATCCTGGCACTCCCAACAGCACCTCTGAGGACCAGCAATAGCCAGCTCCTTTCCTCCACTTGATTGCCTCAATACAGTGATCCTGGCACTCCCAACAGCACCTCTGAGGACCAGCAATAGCCAGCTCCTTTCCTCCACCTGATTGCCTCAATACAGTGATCCTGGCACTCCCAACAGCACCTCTGAGGACCAGCAATAGCCAGCTCCTTTCCTCCACCTGATTGCCTCAATACAGTGATCCTGGCACTCCCGACAGCACCTCTGAGGACCAGCAATAGCCAGCTCCTTTCCTCCACTTGATTGCCTCAATACAGTGATCCTGACACTCCCAACAGCACCTCTGAGGACCAGCAATAGCCAGCTCCTTTCCTCCACCTGATTGCCTCAATACAGTGATCCTGGCACTCCCAACAGCACCTCTGAGGACCAGCAATAGCGAGCTCCTTTCCTCCACTTGATTGCCTCAATACAGTGATCCTGGCACTCCCAACATCACCTCTGAGGACCAGCAATAGCCAGCTCCTTTCCTCCACCTGATTGCCTCAATACAGTGATCCTGACACTCCCAACAGCACCTCTGAGGACCAGCAATAGCCAGCTCCTTTCCTCCACCTGATTGCCTCAATACAGTGATCCTGACACTCCCAACAGCACCTCTGAGGACCAGCAATAGCCAGCTCCTTTCCTCCACCTGATTGCCTCAATACAGTGATCCTGGCACTCCCAACAGCACCTCTGAGGACCAGCAATAGCCAGCTCCTTTCCTCCACTTGATTGCCTCAATACAGTGATCCTGGCACTCCCAACAGCACCTCTGAGGACCAGCAATAGCCAGCTCCTTTCCTCCACCTGATTGCCTCAATACAGTGATCCTGACACTCCCAACAGCACCTCTGAGGACCAGCAATAGCGAGCTCCTTTCCTCCACCTGATTGCCTCAATACAGTGATCCTGGCACTCCCAACATCACCTCTGAGGACCAGCAATAGCCAGCTCCTTTCCCCCACCTGATTGCCTCAATACAGTGATCCTGGCACTCCCAACAGCACCTCTGAGGACCAGCAATAGCCAGCTCCTTTCCTCCACCTGATTACCTCAATACAGTGATCCTGGCACTCCCAACAGCACCTCTGAGGACCAGCAATAGCCAGCTCCTTTCCTCCACCTGATTGCCTCAATACAGTGATCCTGACACTCCCAACAGCACCTCTGAGGACCAGCAATAGCCAGCTCCTTTCCTCCACCTGATTGCCTCAATACAGTGATCCTGACACTCCCAACAGCACCTCTGAGGACCAGCAATAGCCAGCTCCTTTCCTCCACCTGATTGCCTCGATACAGTGATCCTGGCACTCCCAACAGCACCTCTGAGGACCAGCAATAGCCAGCTCCTTTCCTCCACCTGATTGCCTCAATACAGTGATCCTGACACTCCCAACATCACCTCTGAGGACCAGCAATAGCCAGCTCCTTTCCTCCACTTGATTGCCTCAATACAGTGATCCTGACACTCCCAACAGCACCTCTGAGGACCAGCAATAGCCAGCTCCTTTCCTCCACCTGATTGCCTCAATACAGTGATCCTGGCACTCCCGACAGCACCTCTGAGGACCAGCAATAGCCAGCTCCTTTCCTCCACCTGATTGCCTCAATACAGTGATCCTGGCACTCCCAACAGCACCTCTGAGGACCAGCAATAGCGAGCTCCTTTCCTCCACCTGATTGCCTCAATACAATGATCCTGACACTCCCAACAGCACCTCTGAGGACCAGCAATAGCCAGCTCCTTTCCTCCACCTGATTGCCTCAATACAGTGATCCTGGCACTCCCAACATCACCTCTGAGGACCAGCAATAGCCAGATCCTTTCCTCCACCTGATTGCCTCAATACAGTGATCCTGGCACTCCCGACAGCACCTCTGAGGACCAGCAATAGCCAGCTCCTTTCCTCCACCTGATTGCCTCAATACAGTGATCCTGGCACTCCCAACAGCACCTCTGAGGACCAGCAATAGCCAGCTCCTTTCCTCCACCTGATTGCCTCAATACAGTGATCCCGACACTCCCAACAGCACCTCTGAGGACCAGCAATAGCCAGCTCCTTTCCTCCACCTGATTGCCTCAATACAGTGATCCTGACACTCCCAACAGCACCTCTGAGGACCAGCAATAGCCAGCTCCTTTCCTCCACCTGATTGCCTCAATACAGTGATCCTGACACTCCCAACAGCACCTCTGAGGACCAGCAATAGCCAGCTCCTTTCCTCCACCTGATTGCCTCAATACAGTGATCCTGGCACTCCCAACAGCACCTCTGAGGACCAGCAATAGCCAGCTCCTTTCCTCCACCTGATTGCCTCAATACAGTGATCGTGACACTCCCAACAGCACCTCTGAGGACCAGCAATAGCCAGCTCCTTTCCTCCACCTGATTGCCTCGATACAGTGATCCTGGCACTCCCAACAGCACCTCTGAGGACCAGCAATAGCCAGCTCCTTTCCTCCACCTGATTGCCTCAATACAGTGATCCTGGCACTCCCAACAGCACCTCTGAGGACCAGCAATAGCCAGCTCCTTTCCTCCACCTGATTGCCTCAATACAGTGATCGTGACACTCCCAACAGCACCTCTGAGGACCAGCAATAGCCAGCTCCTTTCCTCCACCTGATTGCCTCGATACAGTGATCCTGGCACTCCCAACATCACCTCTGAGGACCAGCAATAGCCAGCTCCTTTCCTCCACCTGATTGCCTCAATACAGTGATCCTGACACTCCCAACAGCACCTCTGAGGACCAGCAATAGCCAGCTCCTTTCCTCCACCTGATTACCTCAATACAGTGATCCTGACACTCCCAACAGCACCTCTGAGGACCAGCAATAGCCAGCTCCTTTCCTCCACCTGATTGCCTCAATACAGTGATCCTGACACTCCCGACAGCACCTCTGAGGACCAGCAATAGCCAGCTCCTTTCCTCCACTTGATTGCCTCAATACAGTGATCCTGGCACTCCCAACATCACCTCTGAGGACCAGCAATAGCCAGCTCCTTTCCTCCACCTGATTACCTCAATACAGTGATCCTGGCACTCCCAACATCACCTCTGAGGACCAGCAATAGCCAGCTCCTTTCCTCCACCTGATTGCCTCAATACAGTGATCCTGGCACTCCCAACAGCACCTCTGAGGACCAGCAATAGCGAGCTCCTTTCCTCCACTTGATTGCCTCAATACAGTGATCCTGGCACTCCCAACAGCACCTCTGAGGACCAGCAATAGCCAGCTCCTTTCCTCCACCTGATTGCCTCAATACAGTGATCCCGACACTCCCAACAGCACCTCTGAGGACCAGCAATAGCCAGCTCCTTTCCTCCACCTGATTGCCTCAATACAGTGATCCTGGCACTCCCAACAGCACCTCTGAGGACCAGCAATAGCCAGCTCCTTTCCTCCACCTGATTGCCTCAATACAGTGATCCTGGCACTCCCAACAGCACCTCTGAGGACCAGCAATAGCCAGCTCCTTTCCTCCACCTGATTGCCTCAATACAGTGATCCCGACACTCCCAACAGCACCTCTGAGGACCAGCAATAGCCAGCTCCTTTCCTCCACCTGATTGCCTCAATACAGTGATCCTGGCACTCCCAACATCACCTCTGAGGACCAGCAATAGCCAGCTCCTTTCCTCCACCTGATTGCCTCAATACAGTGATCCTGACACTCCCAACAGCACCTCTGAGGACCAGCAATAGCCAGCTCCTTTCCTCCACCTGATTGCCTCAATACAGTGATCCCGACACTCCCAACAGCACCTCTGAGGACCAGCAATAGCCAGCTCCTTTCCTCCACCTGATTGCCTCAATACAGTGATCCTGGCACTCCCAACAGCACCTCTGAGGACCAGCAATAGCCAGCTCCTTTCCTCCACCTGATTGCCTCAATACAGTGATCCTGGCACTCCCAACATCACCTCTGAGGACCAGCAATAGCCAGCTCCTTTCCTCCACCTGATTGCCTCAATACAGTGATCCCGACACTCCCAACAGCACCTCTGAGGACCAGCAATAGCCAGCTCCTTTCCTCCACCTGATTGCCTCAATACAGTGATCCTGACACTCCCAACAGCACCTCTGAGGACCAGCAATAGCCAGCTCCTTTCCTCCACTTGATTGCCTCAATACAGTGATCCTGGCACTCCCAACATCACCTCTGAGGACCAGCAATAGCCAGCTCCTTTCCTCCACCTGATTGCCTCAATACAGTGATCCTGACACTCCCAACAGCACCTCTGAGGACCAGCAATAGCCAGCTCCTTTCCTCCACTTGATTGCCTCAATACAGTGATCCTGACACTCCCAACAGCACCTCTGAGGACCAGCAATAGCCAGCTCCTTTCCTCCACCTGATTGCCTCAATACAGTGATCCCGACGCTCCCAACAGCACCTCTGAGGACCAGCAATAGCCAGCTCCTTTCCTCCACCTGATTGCCTCAATACAGTGATCCCGACGCTCCCAACATCACCTCTGAGGACCAGCAATAGCGAGCTCCTTTCCTCCACCTGATTACCTCAATACAGTGATCCTGGCACTCCCAACAGCACCTCTGAGGACCAGCAATAGCCAGCTCCTTTCCTCCACCTGATTGCCTCAATACAGTGATCCTGGCACTCCCAACAGCACCTCTGAGGACCAGCAATAGCCAGCTCCTTTCCTCCACCTGATTGCCTCGATACAGTGATCCTGGCACTCCCAACAGCACCTCTGAGGACCAGCAATAGCCAGCTCCTTTCCTCCACCTGATTGCCTCAATACAGTGATCCTGACACTCCCAACAGCACCTCTGAGGACCAGCAATAGCCAGCTCCTTTCCTCCACCTGATTGCCTCAATACAGTGATCCTGACACTCCCAACAGCACCTCTGAGGACCAGCAATAGCCAGCTCCTTTCCTCCACCTGATTGCCTCAATACAGTGATCCTGGCACTCCCAACAGCACCTCTGAGGACCAGCAATAGCCAGCTCCTTTCCTCCACTTGATTGCCTCGATACAGTGATCCTGACACTCCCAACAGCACCTCTGAGGACCAGCAATAGCCAGCTCCTTTCCTCCACCTGATTGCCTCAATACAGTGATCCTGGCACTCCCAACAGCACCTCTGAGGACCAGCAATAGCCAGCTCCTTTCCTCCACTTGATTGCCTCGATACAGTGATCCTGACACTCCCAACAGCACCTCTGAGGACCAGCAATAGCCAGCTCCTTTCCTCCACCTGATTGCCTCAATACAGTGATCCTGACACTCCCAACAGCACCTCTGAGGACCAGCAATAGCCAGCTCCTTTCCTCCACCTGATTGCCTCAATACAGTGATCCTGGCACTCCCAACATCACCTCTGAGGACCAGCAATAGCCAGCTCCTTTCCTCCACCTGATTGCATCAATACAGTGATCCTGACACTCCCAACAGCACCTCTGAGGACCAGCAATAGCCAGCTCCTTTCCTCCACCTGATTGCCTCAATACAGTGATCCTGGCACTCCCGACAGCACCTCTGAGGACCAGCAATAGCCAGCTCCTTTCCTCCACCTGATTGCCTCAATACAGTGATCCTGGCACTCCCAACAGCACCTCTGAGGACCAGCAATAGCCAGCTCCTTTCCTCCACCTGATTGCCTCAATACAGTGATCCTGACACTCCCAACAGCACCTCTGAGGACCAGCAATAGCCAGCTCCTTTCCTCCACCTGATTGCCTCAATACAGTGATCCTGGCACTCCCAACAGCACCTCTGAGGACCAGCAATAGCCAGCTCCTTTCCTCCACCTGATTGCCTCAATACAGTGATCCTGGCACTCCCAACATCACCTCTGAGGACCAGCAATAGCCAGCTCCTTTCCTCCACCTGATTGCCTCAATACAGTGATCCTGGCACTCCCAACAGCACCTCTGAGGACCAGCAATAGCGAGCTCCTTTCCTCCACCTGATTGCCTCAATACAGTGATCCTGGCACTCCCAACAGCACCTCTGAGGACCAGCAATAGCCAGCTCCTTTCCTCCACTTGATTGCCTCGATACAGTGATCCTGACACTCCCAACAGCACCTCTGAGGACCAGCAATAGCCAGCTCCTTTCCTCCACCTGATTGCCTCAATACAGTGATCCTGACACTCCCAACAGCACCTCTGAGGACCAGCAATAGCCAGCTCCTTTCCTCCACCTGATTGCCTCAATACAGTGATCCTGGCACTCCCAACATCACCTCTGAGGACCAGCAATAGCCAGCTCCTTTCCTCCACCTGATTGCCTCAATACAGTGATCCTGGCACTCCCAACAGCACCTCTGAGGACCAGTAATAGCCAGCTCCTTTCCTCCACCTGATTGCCTCAATACAGTGATCCTGACACTCCCAACAGCACCTCTGAGGACCAGCAATAGCCAGCTCCTTTCCTCCACCTGATTGCCTCAATACAGTGATCCTGGCACTCCCAACAGCACCTCTGAGGACCAGCAATAGCCAGCTCCTTTCCTCCACCTGATTGCCTCAATACAGTGATCCTGGCACTCCCAACAGCACCTCTGAGGACCAGCAATAGCCAGCTCCTTTCCTCCACCTGATTGCCTCAATACAGTGATCCTGGCACTCCCAACAGCACCTCTGAGGACCAGCAATAGCCAGCTCCTTTCCTCCACCTGATTGCCTCAATACAGTGATCCTGGCACTCCCAACAGCACCTCTGAGGACCAGCAATAGCCAGCTCCTTTCCTCCACCTGATTGCCTCAATACAGTGATCCCGACACTCCCAACAGCACCTCTGAGGACCAGCAATAGCCAGCTCCTTTCCTCCACCTGATTGCCTCGATACAGTGATCCTGGCACTCCCAACAGCACCTCTGAGGACCAGCAATAGCCAGCTCCTTTCCTCCACCTGAGTGCCTCAATACAGTGATCCTGACACTCCCAACATCACCTCTGAGGACCAGCAATAGCCAGCTCCTTTCCTCCACCTGATTGCCTCAATACAGTGATCCTGGCACTCCCGACAGCACCTCTGAGGACCAGCAATAGCCAGCTCCTTTCCTCCACCTGATTGCCTCAATACAGTGATCCTGACACTCCCGACAGCACCTCTGAGGACCAGCAATAGCCAGCTCCTTTCCTCCACCTGATTGCCTCAATACAGTGATCCTGACACTCCCGACAGCACCTCTGAGGACCAGCAATAGCCAGCTCCTTTCCTCCACCTGATTGCCTCAATACAGTGATCCTGACACTCCCGGCAGCACCTCTGAGGACCAGCAATAGCCAGCTCCTTTCCTCCACCTGATTGCCTCGATACAGTGATCCTGGCACTCCCAACAGCACCTCTGAGGACCAGCAATAGCCAGCTCCTTTCCTCCACCTGAGTGCCTCAATACAGTGATCCTGACACTCCCAACATCACCTCTGAGGACCAGCAATAGCCAGCTCCTTTCCTCCACCTGATTGCCTCAATACAGTGATCCTGGCACTCCCGACAGCACCTCTGAGGACCAGCAATAGCCAGCTCCTTTCCTCCACCTGATTGCCTCAATACAGTGATCCCGACACTCCCAACAGCACCTCTGAGGACCAGCAATAGCCAGCTCCTTTCCTCCACCTGATTGCCTCAATACAGTGATCCTGGCACTCCCAACAGCACCTCTGAGGACCAGCAATAGCCAGCTCCTTTCCTCCACCTGATTGCCTCAATACAGTGATCCTGGCACTCCCGACAGCACCTCTGAGGACCAGCAATAGCCAGCTCCTTTCCTCCACCTGATTGCCTCAATACAGTGATCCTGGCACTCCCAACAGCACCTCTGAGGACCAGCAATAGCCAGCTCCTTTCCTCCACCTGATTGCCTCAATACAGTGATCCTGACACTCCCAACAGCACCTCTGAGGACCAGCAATAGCCAGCTCCTTTCCTCCACTTGATTGCCTCAATACAGTGATCCTGACACTCCCAACAGCACCTCTGAGGACCAGCAATAGCCAGCTCCTTTCCTCCACCTGATTGCCTCAATACAGTGATCCTGGCACTCCCAACAGCACCTCTGAGGACCAGCAATAGCCAGCTCCTTTCCTCCACCTGATTGCCTCAATACAGTGATCCTGGCACTCCCAACAGCACCTCTGAGGACCAGCAATAGCCAGCTCCTTTCCTCCACCTGATTGCCTCAATACAGTGATCCTGGCACTCCCAACATCACCTCTGAGGACCAGCAATAGCCAGCTCCTTTCCTCCACCTGATTGCCTCAATACAGTGATCCTGGCACTCCCAACAGCACCTCTGAGGACCAGCAATAGCCAGCTCCTTTCCTCCACCTGATTGCCTCAATACAGTGATCCTGACACTCCCAACAGCACCTCTGAGGACCAGCAATAGCCAGCTCCTTTCCTCCACCTGATTGCCTCAATACAGTGATCCTGACACTCCCAACAGCACCTCTGAGGACCAGCAATAGCCAGCTCCTTTCCTCCACTTGATTACCTCAATACAGTGATCCTGGCACTCCCGACAGCACCTCTGAGGACCAGCAATAGCCAGCTCCTTTCCTCCACTTGATTGCCTCGATACAGTGATCCTGGCACTCCCAACAGCACCTCTGAGGACCAGCAATAGCCAGCTCCTTTCCTCCACCTGATTGCCTCAATACAGTGATCCTGGCACTCCCAACAGCACCTCTGAGGACCAGCAATAGCCAGCTCCTTTCCTCCACCTGATTGCCTCAATACAGTGATCTTGACACTCCCAACAGCACCTCTGAGGACCAGCAATAGCCAGCTCCTTTCCTCCACTTGATTACTTCAATACAGTGATCCTGGCACTCCCAACAGCACCTCTGAGGACCAGCAATAGCCAGCTCCTTTCCTCCACTTGATTGCCTCAATACAGTGATCCTGGCACTCCCAACAGCACCTCTGAGGACCAGCAATAGCCAGCTCCTTTCCTCCACTTGATTGCCTCAATACAGTGATCCCGACACTCCCAACAGCACCTCTGAGGACCAGCAATAGCCAGCTCCTTTCCTCCACCTGATTACCTCAATACAGTGATCCTGACACTCCCAACAGCACCTCTGAGGACCAGCAATAGCCAGCTCCTTTCCTCCACCTGATTGCCTCAATACAGTGATCCTGGCACTCCCAACAGCACCTCTGAGGACCAGCAATAGCCAGCTCCTTTCCTCCACCTGATTGCCTCAATACAGTGATCCTGACACTCCCAACAGCACCTCTGAGGACCAGCAATAGCCAGCTCCTTTCCTCCACCTGATTGCCTCAATACAGTGATCCTGACACTCCCAACAGCACCTCTGAGGACCAGCAATAGCCAGCTCCTTTCCTCCACCTGATTGCCTCAATACAGTGATCCTGACACTCCCAACAGCACCTCTGAGGACCAGCAATAGCCAGCTCCTTTCCTCCACTTGATTGCCTCAAACACTATCAGTTTCCTAGTACACACTAAATGAGGCATTACCACTACGGCCTTCCAGCCAGCAGGGCGATAAAAACCCTAAAAATGCACGCCATCAACAACCATATTAGCTCAGCAAGTTCTAAAATGTCAATTTCAAGTATATGTACAGCTAAGCCAGTAAAAATTCACATCAATATATAAGAAAGGACACCAGATACATAACATACATTTTTTCAATAAATGAATGTAAGTTTATATTAATATCTAGATGTACTGTGGTGTCCATTTATATTTTAAGATCGCCTGCTTTGGAATATTAGTTTCCAAATCTTAAAAACCTGCATAACATAGAACTACCTGACATTTCTGGCTTAAACCTAGATCACACTTATCATGGGCAAAAGATTTAAAACAAGGTGGAAAAGTATTATTCCAACTGTGGAAGAAATGTGGAATTTACATGATTGTCACTTTTGTTTCATTTATAGGCTAAATTGTGACAAGGCACTTGTAGGTGGAATAGGAAACTGGAGAACCAGAGTGAAAACACTGCCCAGGGTTCTACTTTCCCAGGGACCCAGGGGCATATGCCCCTAGATTTTGCTGACTGGGCCCCTAGATTTTTAAGACTTGGGGCCCGAAATAGTATATATAATACCCAGAAAGTCTGTTTTTGACCACTAATTTTTATCCTTTTCGGGCCATTGGTCTGAAATCTAAGTGTCAGACCCTGCTGCTTTTAACCCTAAGTCACTTGTAACTTTCCCACATACCCCACCGACTGTGGTCTCTGTGCTGCCTTCCCTCTGAAGTATCACAGATCCTGACAACACTCGCCATTGAGGATGCCAACCATGAATGAGGTAAACACGCACTCCACTCAAAATCATATGACAATCAATTAAAGCAATTATCCAGACAAACTGCAGTAACTAGGGCAATACCCATAACTAGGGATTAGCACCTTTCAATATGTTCCAATACAGTTCAATATTGTTATATCCTTAATGATACAATATCTTAACAATATTTTCAATGGTACCGCCCCTTAAGTACCCAGTTTTGTAGGATTTAGCACTATCTGCTCAGAAGAATTCTTAATAAGTAAAGAACTACCTTTGTGAGGAGAGGACCAGAGAACAGGTAGCTCACTCATATATCTTTAAGAAGTATTGTAAAGCAGATCTTGAACAATATGATACTTCTACTACCCTTTAGATTCCTGTATTTAGTATGGTATTGAGCACCAGTACTTGCCCTACTCATCACTACACTTATGCAGAGAAACCCAACCAAAGTAAATAAGTGTTTTGGTGAGTGCGCCATTATTCCCTTCCTGGCTGCTCTCTCCAGTGACCAACAAGGCAAATGTTGACTTTTCATCACAAAGACTTGGATGTGTGTGTGGTTCAGGAAAGTGTGCCCAGGACGACTGAGCAGGAAAAGCAGGAGTGATGAATGGTTGGTGCCCTCAGAGGCCATTTCAACAAGAGATACAGCAGCCTCAGGCCAGAACAGCTAAATCGTTCACCTAAATCTTGGAGGGAAAGGAGGCACTTGTGTTAAAAGCTTGTCTGCTGGCGGAGAGTAATTGTACGGCCAGCCCATTCAGGATTCCCGCAGCAGAGCAGAGAAATCCCTCAAGCAATTCCACTTAGTGTCTCGTCATCCCGCAGCACGCTGATTAATTAAGGGCTGGCGGGAGGCGCAGGGGGAGAGAAAGATGCCGACGGGAGCGGGGGCAAGCAAGGTAGGAACCAATAGAGGGTGTAATGACCACCGCGGGGAAAACCAAACACTTCACACAAAAGACCAACACCAGGATCAAAAGGATTTACACTTGCGAATAAATCTTTCACAGGATAATCACCCAAATACACATAAATCCATATTTGTTTATGAACCACATAAATCCATATTTGTTTATGAACCACATAAATCCATATTTGTTTATGGAGAGTTATGTGAGCACATGCTTTGACTTTATCAAACACTTGCCCTCAATGGTAAAACATCTAATAAATGATCACAGAGCGTTCATAACATTCATCGCTTTCAGGCCAGCACGTTTATTCTCAGAAGATCATCAAACAATGCGGAAAGTGTGGACTTTGATTTACTTGACTCCAAGACATTCACACTCAATACTAAACTTTTCTTGATAAGAAAATGTTTCCTTATGGTTGTAAATTGAAGATATAACAATCTCCCTTAAAATATTGGATGCCCAAAACATAAATATTTTGGGCAGCCATTTTCAAAATCCTGGCTATGAGCAGAGATATATAGAACTCCCTGCTATGAGTAAGGAAGGGTAGTGTTGCTGTTTTAAAACTTCAGTTTACACATGAAATGGTAGTGTTCATCAAAACACTTGCTTTTTAAAAAGTGAGTTTATACACATAAGGATAGTGTTCATAAAAACATTTATAAAAATGCTGTTTTAAAACTGAGTTTACACATGGAAGGGGAGGTCCATTGCAATAATTACCGGCTGGGATCAATACTAACCGCTGTTGTGTGGGTTTTGCTTGACCAACCATCAATGGAGAACCTCTGCCTGAATCACGGCTCTGGGGAGTGGGCTTAATGAAGAGAGTAGTTTACAGAAGCGTTCCACTCGAGTCCCACGCGCGCCGCCTCTGGTGATCCATCAAGATTAGCCTTGATTGGGCTAATCCTTAGTGGATTAAGGTGTCTAGCACCAGCCAATTAGCACAGGTGGTCGACTGTTACCGACGCAGTTCTTCGCGCCGAGCAGGAGGTTTGTGTAGTGTAATTGACACTGGGACTCTAAGTGGGCTAATCACGTCCAGGTGGGCAAATCCTGTATAGGTAGGCTAATCCTGTACAGGTGGGCTAATTATGTCCAGGTAGGCAAATCCTGTATAGGTGGGCTAATCCTGTACAGGTGGGCTAATTATGTACAGGTGGGCTAATCCTGTACAGGTAGGATAATCCTGTACATGTGGGCTAATCCTGTACAGGTGGGCTAATCCTATACAGGTGGACGTATCTTGCCCTGGAAGGCTAATCCTGTACTGGTGGGCTAATCCTGTACTAGTGGACTAATCCTGTACAGGTGGGCTAATCCTGTTTAGGTGGGGGCTAATCCTATCCAGGTGGGCTAACCCTGTACAGGTGGACTAGGCTTGCCTAATCATGTACATGCGGGCTAATCCTATTCAGGTGGGCTAATCCTGTATAGGTGGGCTAATCCTGTACGGGTGGGCTAATCCTGTACAGGTGAGCTAATCCTATAAAGGGGGGCAAATCCTGTCCAGGTGTGCTAATCCTGACCAGGTGTGCTAATCCTGTACAGGTGGGCTAATCCTGTACAGGTGGGCTAATCCTATACAGGGGGGCAAATCCTGTCCAGGTGTGCTATCCCTGTACTGGTGGGCTAATCCTGTACAGGTGGGCTAATCCTGTCCAGGTGGGCAAATCCTGTCCAGGTGTGCTGATCCTGTACAGGTGGGCTAATCCTGTACAGGTGGGCTAATCCTATACAGGGGGCAAATCCTGTCCAGGTGTGCTATACCTGTACTGGTGGGCTAATCCTGTACAGGTGGGCTAATCCTATATGGGTGGGCTTATCCTGTCCAGGTAGGCTAATCTTGTCTAGGTAGGCTAATCCTGAACTGGTGGGCTAATCCTGTACAGGTAGGCTAATCATGTCTGGGTTGGCTAATCCTGTCTAGGTAGGCTAATCCTGAACTGGTGGGCTAATCCTGTACAGGTATGCTAATCGTACCCATGTAAGCTGATTTCGATCAGGTAGGCTCTCACCTAAGTAGACTAATCCAGCCAAGGTCGGCTTATCCCAACCAGGTAGGCTAGTCCTGCCCAGGTACATTCTTGTTAGCACTTTGTCTTGTTACAACTGTAGGTATTCATCCACTTGACTCCAACCAAAGTTGTCATCATCATTTGATAAAAAAAATTCACACATGTTTGCAATTGTGTGCTATTTCAAGAAGATGATGATACCTGTATCTACCTAAGCACACCTGTGGCAGGTGACAATACCTGTAATTACACCAGCAGCACTGGTATCAGGACACACACAGGTGCTGGTATAAAGTGCCTTATTCCTGTGTCTCTGTAGGCACACAAGGAGACAGTGATACCAGTATCTACCTGAGCACACCTGTGGCAGGTGACAATACCTGTAATTACACCAGCAGCACTGGTATCAGGACACACACAGGTGCTGGTATAAAGTGCCTTATTCCTGTGTCTCTGTAGGCACACAAGGAGACAGTGATACCAGTATCTACCTAAGCACACCTGTGGCAGGTGACAATACCTGTAATTACACCAGCAGCACTGGTATCAGGACACACACAGGTGCCGCTATAAAGTGCCCTATTCCTGTAGCTCTGTAGGCACACAAGGAGACAGTGATACCTCACAGGTGCCAGTATTGATTAAAGCCAGGCCTCAGGTAAAACATGACTAACACAATAAGTAGCAATCCTTCTAAATGGTGCAGTAATTATAACAATCACAATGCACCAACAAGAATCCATGTAGCTGTAATGAGGGACTGCTCTCTGTTTAAAGAGATGCCCACCTAATCTGTGCTGCTTTACAGACATTTCAGCACCTGTCGTTAAGACACTTTTAAGACATCATACAGGTAGGTTCCAGGTAATATTCCCACACTTAGAGCAAAGAAATGCTGTTGGGGAATGGCGTGATGTTGATTGTTTGTGGTGTTTACCTGTCACACTACAGCGTCATCAGTGAATGGTTTCTTCATCAGGGCAGTCCTGCACTTTAGCTTACTAACTTCTCATCAAAAGATCAAGCTTCCTTCTGAGACAATTAATGGTATAATTGATTGACTGGTTGTATTATCTCTAAACAAATGGAGCTGCTAACAGATAGCGCTGTACTGATTACATCAAACATTGCTAGCCGCAAGTCTCAGATGTAAATGTTGCGTAAATAGCTCATTGTACTGATTCCTTAGAAGAAAGATTCTTGAAAACTTATGATCTTCAAATACAGGAGTGCGCTATGAGGAGAGAGTGAGAATATCATACACTGTTCTTCATCTTATTTCTGGCACCAAACTCATGTCAAACAATGTCTGGCTGTTGTGATCATCAATATGATTCTTTTTGGAGCGTTGAAAAAAAAATGCAAAATCCAACCATTTGAGAAATCCTATCTAGAGCTTTGTCTCAGCATGTTATAATGAGTGTGGAGTATGGCAGCACATGGCACTGAGGGCAGGTCACATGTTGGATGTAACTTCTCTATTGTCATCTGAGGCATGGGCAAATATTCAGGTCCTGTGTTACATACATACCCAACAGTCAGCACATGGCACTGAGGGCAGGTCACATGTTGGATGTAACTTCTCTATTGTCATCTGAGGCATGGGCAAATAGTCAGGTCCTATGTTACATACATACCCAACAGTCAGCACAGGGCACTGAGGGCAGGTCACATGTTGGATGTAACTTCTCTATTGTCATCTGAGGCATGGGCAAATAGTCAGGTCCTATGTTACATACATACCCAACAGTCAGCACATGGCACTGAGGGCAGGTCACATGTTGGATGTAACTTCTCTATTGTCATCTGAGGCATGGGCAAATAGTCAGGTCCTATGTTACATACATACATACCTAACAGTCAGCACAGGGCACTGGGGGCAGGTCACATGTTGGATGTAACTTCTCTATTGTCATCTGAGGCATGGGCAAATAGTCAGGTCCTATGTTACATACATACATACCTAACAGTCAGCACAGGGCACTGAGGGCAGGTCACATGTTGGATGTAACTTCTCTATTGTCATCTGAGGCATGGGCAAATAGTCAGGTCCTATGTTACATACATACATACCTAACAGTCAGCACAGGGCACTGAGGGCAGGTCACATGTTGGATGTAACTTCTCTATTGTCATCTGAGGCATGGGCAAATAGTCAGGTCCTATGTTACATACATACATACCTAACAGTCAGCACAGGGCACTGAGGGCAGGTCACATGTTGGATGTAGCTTCTCTATTGTCATCTGAGGCATGGGCAAATAGTCAGGTCCTATGTTACATACATACATACCCAACAGTCAGCACAGGGCACTGAGGGCAGGTCACATGTTGGATGTAACTTCTCTATTGTCATCTGAGGCATGGGCAAATAGTCAGGTCCTATGTTACATACATACATACCTAACAGTCAGCACAGGGCACTGAGGGCAGGTCACATGTTGGATGTAACTTCTCTATTGTCATCTGAGGCATGGGCAAATAGTCAGGTCCTATGTTACATACATACATACCTAACAGTCAGCACAGGGCACTGAGGGCAGGTCACATGTTGGATGTAGCTTCTCTATTGTCATCTGAGGCATGGGCAAATAGTCAGGTCCTATGTTACATACATACATACCTAACAGTCAGCATGCTGCCTTTATACCAGAGATACACAGCAGACATTGACAGTTGAACATATGTTCACAAAGTCAAACTAATCAATACTGCATCGATCCATCAATTGTGCTGTGGCTAATTCTTTACCTTGGTGGCTAGGACCAGATGCTGTGCTCCTTTAGCAATTTGCACATAATTATGTCACTAGCTCCATCTATTATGCTATGGCTAATTCTTTACCTTGGTGGCTAGGACCAGATGCTGTGCTCCTTTAGCAGCACATAATTAGGTCACTAGCTCCATCTATTATGCTATGGCTAATTCTTTACCTTTATGGCTAGGACCAGATGCTGTGCTCCTTTAGCAATTAGCACATAATTAGGTCACTAGCTCCATCTATTGTGCTATGGCTAATTCTTTACCTTGGTGACCAGGACCAGAAGCTGTGCTCCTTTAGCAATTAGCAAACAATTAGGTCACTAGCTCCATCTATTGTGCTATGGCTGATTTTTTACCTGGGTGGCTAGGACCAGATGCTGTGCTCCTTTAGCAATTAGCACATAATTAGGTCACTAGCTCCATCTATTGTGCTATGGCTAATTCTTTACCTTGGTGGCTAGGACCAGATGCTGTGCTCCTTTAGCAGCACATAATTAGGTCACTAGCTCCATCTATTGTGCTATGGCTAATTCTTTACCTTGATGGCTAGGACCAGATGCTGTGCTCCTTTAGCAATTAGCACATGATTAGGTCACTAGCTCCATCTATTGTGCTATGGCTAATTCTTTACCTTGGTGGCTAGGACCAGATGCTGTGCTCCTTTAGCAATTAGCAAATAATTAGGTCATTAGCTCCATCTATTGTGCTATGGCTAATTCTTTACCTTGATGGCTAGGACCAGATGCTGTGCTCCTTTAGCAATTAGCACATGATTAGGTCACTAGCTCCATCTATTGTGCTATGGCTAATTCTTTACCTTGGTGGCTAGGACCAGATGCTGTGCTCCTTTAGCAATTAGCAAATAATTAGGTCACTAGCTCCATCTATTGTGCTATGGCTAATTCTTTACCTTGGTGGCTAGGACCAGATGCTGTGCTCCTTTAGCAATTAGCAAATAATTAGGTCATTAGCTCCATCTATTGTGCTATGGCTAATTCGTTACCTTGATGGCTAGGACCAGATGCTGTGCTCCTTTAGCAATTAGCAAATAATTAGGTCACTAGCTCCATCTATTGTGCTGTGGCTAATTTTTTACCTTGGTGGCTAGGACCAGATGCTGTGCTCCTTTAGCAATTAGCACATAATTAGGTCACTAGCTCCATCTATTGTGCTATGGCTAATTCTTTACCTTGGTGGCTAGGACCAGATGCTGTGCTCCTTTAGCAATTAGCAAATAATTAGGTCACTAGCTCCATCTATTGTGCTATGGCTAATTCTTAACCTTGGTGGCTAGGACCAGATGCTGTGCTCCTTTAGCAATTAGCACATGATTAGGTCACTAGCTCCATCTATTGTGCTATGGCTAATTCTTTACCTTGGTGGCTAGGACCAGATGCTGTGCTCCTTTAGCAATTAGCAAATAATTAGGTCACTAGCTCCATCTATTGTGCTATGGCTAATTCTTTACCTTTATGGCTAGGACCAGATGCTGTGCTCCTTTAGCAATTAGCAAATAATTAGGTCATTAGCTCCATCAGGGTCTACCATACAATTGCTACAGGGGTCAGGCCTGGGCTGGAAATTGTGGAAGACCGCCGGGCTATAGGTACTCAAATCCTCATAGCCCAACTGAAAACCTTATAGCCTGACTAATTAATGAACAAAAAAGAGTTATTGTTGTATTCTCCAATAAACTTTGTCTTAAATCTGTTTCATTCATTGGTTCAACTTTTGAAGAGAATATTGTACAGGATATTTAAGAGTTATAATGGGGTTTATGTTGATGCTATCAACATGTATCATTGCCATTGTAGCCAGCTGGGCTACAAAAGCAATATTGTTATAGCCCAACACAATTTTCTGTAGCCATTGGCTATGGGGCTAGTGTCTAGCTGGAGCCCTGGCTACTGCGCCTTAACCCTGCAGGCCTAATGCCTGTAGTGCAAAACAAACATCCTGGTGGTCTTGAACTCTTGTGTTGCTGGGGGCTGATTTGGACAAAACAAAATAATCTGAAAAAAGTTCATCTGAGAGTACTCGGTAAAAGCTTACCAATGAATACGAACATAACAGGGTTTAGGTAATAGTCAAATATTCTTCTGGTACTGAGTGTGTCTAGGACAAAAAAGTGGACTCAGCATCACAAGGGTTAATGCTACAAGGATGACTGCTTCCCTGTGAAGAGGAAGGAAAACATTTGAACAGAACCCAACCAGGAAATAAAAAATGCATCTTGCCAATTTGTGAATATTTCTAACAGTTCCAAATCTCAATTCTCATCTTTTCTCTTCCCCTTGTGACCTTGAGAAGTCTGAGGTGCACTCATCTAATATTTGAGTAAAATTTTAGAAAAATATCTAATGAGGATTTTTGTTGGCATAAAGGTTCCACAAGATTTCAAACATGTAAATTCATCAATATACTACATTGTGATTGAAACATGCATTTTATGCAGCTTATTGAGTGTGATAATTGTAATTCAGATCATTGCTTTAAATTTGCATCTGCAGGGTCCCACCATAACCAAATCACAGTACAAGCTACTTACTCTGATTTAACCCAGTTTAATATCTAAATGTTCAAGAATATGCTATTCATTTAGATCTTATAATAAACAGCAATTATGAATCCATCATGTCAGCTTCTAAAGCTATCTTACTATGACTGCTGTTATGATTTTGACTGGTCTGGTAGGGCTACAATGGTCTGGAATTCACTAGCCCTCCTGGCCTCACATTTTTACTGGCCTGGACTAGTTGGGCTACCTTGTATGTAGGACGCTGATCTGTTCAGCCGTTAACTGTGATATATATGAGTATGATTTCTGCCATGCAGGTGGAGTTGGGTGTTTACAAATGCATACATAATGCACGTTGGTCCGTAACAATTACGGGAGTAATGAATAATACAGAACTCTGTGGCAGGCATCTTCCTCAATTCCACCCTCCTTCTCCTCCTCTGCCTCAATGCCACCCTCCTCCTCCTCCTCCTCTGCCACCTGCACATGCCTCGCACAAACTCTGATCAATACACCGCCACCGCCGCGCACAGTGCCAGCCACGACTCAAGCACATCTATATCAATCTACTGCAACACACAGGGACACTCTTGGAATGCAAGACCTCAAGAAATGCAGTTAAGATTTCCAATGCTGTTCTTGTAATATGTCTAATACAGGCAGTATGATTTCCAATACTGTTCTTGTAATATGTCTAATACAGGCAGTATGATTTCCAATACTGTTCTTGTAATATGTCTAATACAGGCAGTATGATTTCCAATGCTGTTCTTGTAATATGTCTAATACAGGCAGTATGATTTCCAATACTGTTCTTGTAATATATCTAATACAGGCAGTATGATTTCCAATACTGTTCTTGTAATATGTCTAATACAGGCAGTATGATTTCCAATACTGTTCTTGTAATATGTCTGATACAGGCAGTATGATTTCCAATACTGTTCTTGTAATATGTCTGATACAGGCAGTATGATTTCCAATACTGTTCTTGTAATATGTCTAATACAGGCAGTATAATTTCCAATACTGTTCTTGTAATATGTTTGATACAGGCAGTATGATTTGCAATGCTGTTCTTGTAATATGTCTAATACTGGCAGTATGATTTCCAATACTGTTCTTGTAATATGTCTAATACAGGCAGTATGATTTCCAATACTGTTCTTGTAATATGTCTGATACAGGCAGTATGATTTCCAATACTGTTCTTGTAATATGTCTGATACAGGCAGTAGTTCTTGTAATATGTCTGATACAGGCAGTATGATTTCCAATGCTGTTCTTGTAATATGTCTAATACTGGCAGTATGATTTCCAATACTGTTCTTGTAATATGTCTGATACAGGCAGTAGTGGGGGGGGGGGGGGGGTGTTATAGAGGGTTTGAGAAGAGAACAGGGAGTGGGTAAATGTGGGACAGGGCTTGAAAGTAAGGTACTGGGTCCTACATGAATATTAATCTAGATGTATATATTACAATCAGATCTTCACTGGCTAGCCTGTGTTTACCCCATTTCCAGCCTGAATACTATCAGTAAGAGGGGGGGGGGGGGGTATTAAGGTCTCAAGAAGGAGGGGTGAATGCATGGATAATCCATGATAATCTATGCTGGCAGTAAAAGGATATTTCCAGTAATCCTTAATAATGCACGTTGTTCAGCATATATATGGTACATTAATTAGCCATTGTGTTCTTCCTTTGTCATCCCACGAAGCAAGCAGTAGTGTTGAGCTGAATAAAAGATGCCGGATTATCCCTCAATAATGCATGCACTCTCTGGCATCACGAGCCCCTAACTGTCTACTATTTGCCAGCTTGCACTTAAAACAGCATTTCTCAGCTGAAAAACATGAGGGTGCCATGACACTGTGAATGTACTAAACCTTCCCACAGTTCAAATGTTAGATAAAGACGCCATATGAATTGTTCTCCCATTCATGAAAGTGCCCCTGTACTGGTCATTTCCAGGACACATCTGGCCGCTTATCATTGTTCAACTCTTAAGATATTTCAGATAATAACTCAAGACTTACAGCATGGGTTTACTTAGTGCTACATATACTGTGTTAATTTGGCGCATGCATATAAAATAATGCGCCCGGCAGGCAGCTACCTTTGATACACAGTTTAATTACATTGTGTCCTGGTTTTGAATGACAAGCTATCATGTCAGAATATTGTCCATGCCCCAAACAACCAATACCTAGCCTAGCTCAACCAATTCTTTTCATCCTGATTTAGTTCTTCATTTGCTCAACAGGGCCAATTTAAGACCTCTGCTGATGTGGTGATAAGCCTTGGCCACATCTATGATTGGCCAAAAAACTAATATCTAGACAATTAGTAATTGATAGAGACCAGAAAAGAAAAAAACATTTATCAGGTCTACCACAGACTAGTAGCCAGTCTATTATATTGCATGATGATACAGGAATAGAGGAGCACCAGTAACACACCTTACATAATATAGACTAGTAGCCAGTCTATCATATTGCATTCGATGATACAGGAATAGAGGAGCACCAGTAACACACCTTATGTAATGTAATACTCTGGTCATTCCACCATTTCACCGAGAATGGACAAAACAGGATGAATGTTTAATACTGTTTTATCCCCATAAGAACTAACCTATCATAGTCTATGGAGGAAGAACATGGCTATAATACAATCATTCTCAAGTCTCTGCCTCTCTGAATCTGTCTGTCTGTTTGTCAGTCTGCCTGCCTCTCTGTCTCTCTCTGCAGGTCCCTCTGAGGCATTTAACAGAATCAGTCTTTCCAAGGCAAGATACTGCCAGTGTGTACCTCTGGAAACAAGGGTTAACCTCTGCTGTAACCAAGAAGGAAGGACCTGTCCCACATGAACTAATTAAGTGATGGTCATAAATCTTCCTTACAGGCTATTTCCATTCTATATTCAATAATCAATTGATACATATCACCACCAATCATCCCACTAATAACTGCCTGATAACCATAACTATAATCATCCTGCTCATGATGTGTGTCCTATTTATCTCTGCTGGGGGTCCTCCATGTGTCCTGACCAGTGATTAGTGTCTATCTGTAGCTCTCACATGGCCAATCAGCATCCTCCAGCTGATACCCTCTGATCTTTGACCTGCCGGCTGCTCTCAGTGGACGCCTGATAGCGGGCCTTATGGCAGGAGTTGCTGGACAGCGGCCAAAGCTGACCACCGGATCATCAACATGCATTCAGGCCTTCATTGACCAATAGCAGGCCAATTATTTCCTGATATTGTTGTGGGGAATAATTGGCTGGGCTGTTACAGCAGAGTGAGTACACGTCAATGTTATACCATAGGGGACCTTCAGGCACACTGCCAGAGGCAGGTACAACTGGCAATGGAATTGCCATTTCCAGCCAACATTACATTTTCTATTGCTATCCATATTTTTTTATACAACAAAATCATGTAATTATTTTTCCAGTCAATCAATCATAAGGCCTAAAAAAGGTGTTTGTTTCCTGTATCCCGACACTAACAAGTTTTTTACTCTAAGAAATCCCTAATAAAGTTTTTTTCCACCCTTCCAACTCCCAATCAACATAAATAAATGATTAGAAAACTGCATTACAACTACAGCTGCCATGAAACATACTTTGTTTGCAAAGAAAATTATAGAAAAAATATACTTTCCCTACCTACCTACCTACCTACCTACCTATTCTTTTTGGATCGTTACAGGAAACAAACATGTTTTAGGCCTAACTATAAGTATGTTGAAGAAGATAGATATTTAAAGTTTTTAGCCAATCACTATCAATTCATCTATCGTATCCTGAGTGTGTATTAATTCCTCTTGTATCTCGTATACATGTACTTCATACAGCCCATTAACCGAAATTCATGCCATGTGATAAAGTTGTCAGTTACTTGAGTTGGGCGGTAATTTTTTATGGGTACTTGTTTATCCTTCACCACTTACAACTGCCTAGTCAGGCCTTAGCTGCAATATGATAGAAAACTTGACAATCAACTAATTCCAGAAGTCCAAATCCAGACGTATCCGTTATTGTATCTGTCTCTGTACTGACTAAATGCACCTTACATATTACTAGAGCAGGGATTAGAATGCCTGGTACATTGCGCTGACCATGAGTGGATGATTTGCACCTAATAATAAGTGATTAATGTGGCTGCCAGTGGCCAGTGGTCCAAATAAGGTACCCATTAGTACATAGCCAATTGTATTCCCTGAGAGACTACCCAAATTGCAATATGATAGATAACCCAAATTACCCTCATTTTCAGCTAGGGGAAAATGGTTATTAAAATTTACAAAATTGTTCACCGCCAGCAGTCATATGGCGAAGGAATGTTTAGCCCTTTTTATTCTGACTTCTTCATTCAATAGCATAAAACTGCCAAAATGCTTGAAAACAAGCTAAACTCTGTCATGTTGGTATTCATTGGAAAATTGTTTTGCCACCTTTAGGGCCCCTTTAAGAAATACCCTGAAAATCATGTTTGTACTTGGATTGAGAAGCGGCCGCCATTTTGTGAACAAGGCTCAAACAGAAGCAACTATTAATTGCCAATAAGTCGTGAGATACCAGAGACGCTATCGCCTTTAAAATGCTGCTGCCACCAATGGAATAGACATCGCCAAGAGACAGTCTCTACCAAACACCAAGCTGGCCAGACATGGCACACTTGGCACAGTTCACAAATTCTGGACTTTCCATCCAGCAAGTGGCAACGTAATTCATTGCAAAGGCAATGAAAACAATTGCAAAGGTACACAAGATGTAATTGATTTGGAAATCATCAATAATACTGTAATGGGCTAGAAAGGATTCGGTGTGAGGTGTTACATACCAACTAGATAGTACAACTACAGCTACTAGGTTAACTCTGAACATCTACCAGGCTAACACTGGGCAAGTCATGGTCTAGCCTAAATAGGGCAGAAAAGATGACCATAAACTAAATTCTAGATTCAGATTTTATAAGAAATGGCTGTGATTATGGCGCAGCCCATGAGAATAATAGAGCACTGTAAAGAGGTAATTTATTCCTGCAAAACTGGCAAAGTGCCAGATAAGTGTGAAGTTTTGTTCGCTCAAGGGAAGAATTAGCTGAAATTGGTTTGAGTCAGAAACTACCAATGAGCTAGAAAGCGCATTTGTGCATGAGATAGCTAGTGGAAGGCTGGCATGATGATTATATGCTTAATGGTCTAACTGCAGAGATCCTCCGCTTTCTCTCTGGAGGGATTTGTAGCAGACCAGATAGAGCAGAGAGACTGGGCCTACATGCACAGGTACTTTATTGTGGAAGGGTCTGCCCCGGTAGCCAAGTGCACCAAATAGAACAGAGAGACTGGGCTTACATACACAGGAACTTTATTGTGGAAGGGTCTGCCCCGGTAGCCAAGTGGACCAGAGAGAGAGCAGAGAGGCTGGGCCTACATGCACAGGTACTTTATTGTGGAAGGGTCTGCCCCGGTAGCCAAGCGGACCAGAGAGAGCAGAGAGACTGGGCCTACATGCACAGGTACTTTATTGTGGAAGGGTCTGCCCCGGTAGCCAAGTGCACCAAATAGAACAGAGAGACTGGGCTTACATGCACAGGTACTTTATTGTGGAAGGGTCTGCCCCGGTAGCCAAGCGGACCAGAGAGAGCAGAGAGACTGGGCCTACATGCACAGGTACTCTATTGTGGAAGGGTCTGCCCCGGTAGCCAAGCGGACCAGAGAGAGAGCAGAGAGACTGGGCCTACATGCACAGGTACTCTATTGTGGAAGGGTCTGCCCCGGTAGCCAAGTGGACCAGAGAGAGAGCAGAGAGACTTGGCCTACATGCACAGGTACTCTATTGTGGAAGGGTCTGCCCCGGTAGCCAAGTGGACCAGAGAGAGAGAGCAGAGAGACTGGGCCTACATGCACAGGTACTCTATTGTGGAAGGGTCTGCCCCGGTAGCCAAGCTGACCAGAGAGAGCAGAGAGACTGGGCCTACATGCACAGGTACTTTATTGTGGAAGGGTCTGCCCCGGTAGCCAAGCGGACCAGAGAGAGCAGAGAGACTGGGCCTACATGCACAGGTACTTTATTGTGGAAGGGTCTGCCCCGGTAGCCAAGTGGACCAAATAGAACAGAGAAACTGGGCTTACATGCACAGGTACTTTATTGTGGAAGGGTCTGCCCCGGTAGCCAAGTGGACCAGAGAGAGCAGAGAGACCTGGCCTACATGCACAGGTACTCTATTGTGGAAGGGTCTGACCCATAGCCAAGTGTACTAAGGTGTTGCCACAGACTGCTCACTGTCTCTCACCACACACATGGCCTGCCCCATGGCCCAGTGGTCTAAGGCATTGCCACTGACTGCTCACTGTCTCTCACCACACCCAGGGCCTGCCCCATAGCCCAGTGGTCTAAGGCATTGCCACTGACTGCTCACTGTCTCTCACCACAACCAGGGCCTGCCCCATAGCCCAGTGGTCTAAGGCATTGCAACTGACTGCTCACTGTCTCTCACCACACCCAGGGCCAGCCCCATAGCCCAGTGGTCTGAGGCACTACCACTGACTGCTCACTGTCTCTCACCACACCCAGGGCCTGCCCCATAACCCAGTGGTCTAAGGCATTGCCACTGACTGCTCGCTGTCTCTCACTACACCCTGGGCCTGCCCCATAACCCAGTGGTCTAAGGCATTGCCACTCACTGCTCACTGTCTCTCACCACACCCAGGGCCTGCCCCATAGCCCAGCGGTCAAAGGCATGGCCACTGACTGCTCACTGTCTCTCACCACACCCAAGGCATTTCCACTGACTGCTCACTGTCTCTCACCACACCCAGGGCCTGCCCCAAAGCCCAGTGGTCAAAGGCATTGCCACTGACTGCTCACTGTCTCTCACCACACCCAGGGCCAGCCCTAAAGCCAAGTGGTCAAAGGCATTGCCACTGACTGCTCACTGTCTCTCACCACACCCAGGGCCTGCCCCATAGCCCAGTGGTCTAATGCATTGCAACTGACTGCTCACAGTCTCTCACCACACCCAGGGCCTGCCCCATAGCCCAGTGGTCTAAGGCATTGCCACTGACTGCTCACTGTCTCTCACCACACCCAGGGCCTGCCCCATAGCCCAGTGGTCTAAGGCATTTCCACTGACTGCTCACTGTCTCTCACCACACACAGGGCCTGCCCCATAGCCCAGTGGTCTAAGGCATTGCCACTGACTGCTCAGTCTCTCAACACACCCAGGGCCTGCCCCATAGCCCAGTGGTCTAAGACATTGCCACTGACTGCTCACTGTCTCTCACCACACCCAGGGCCTGCCCCATAGCCCAGTGGTCTAAGACACTGCCACTGACTGCTCACTGTCTCTCACCACACCCAGGGCCTGCCCCATAGCCCAGTGGTCTAAGACATTGCCACTGACTGCTCACTCTCTCACCACACCCAGGGCCTGCCCCATAGCCCAGTGGTCTAAGCAGGGCTCGACGCTAAGGGTGAACCTATGGCCCCAGGCCAGTAAAAATTCCCAAAAACAGTTTCGGGCCAGTAAAAAAAGACTTCAACTGGTCCTACAGGCCCAGTAAACATTTGGAGACATTCTTGTTAAAAAGGCCCTGATAGCCAAGTGGTCTAAGGCACTGCCACTGACTGTTCACTGTCTCTCACACACCCAGGGCCTATTATTATCATCATCATTATTAGTATCATTATTATTATCATCATTATTATTACACAAACCCGAAAGGAGGTTGACATTTGATGTCCTACCTTGTCATCAGGGGACGCAGGGGTTGAAATTACTGCAGATACGGCCCTGGGTGTAGAGTTGCCAGTATCGGGCCGCAAGTTCATGCACATACAAGCCTGTGAAATGTTTTCCTGTATAAAACACCTTCAAATGCGTCTTAGATCCAGAGAAAACTTGTCGAGGAGATCTCCAGTCATGAAAGGGTTAAAGGTAAGAGGAAGTATCTGAGGTTACCTGCCACAGATGAGTCACTTCCCTGTGTACAGAGCCAGAGGTATACGCCATCACTGTGTAAATACCAGCATCTAGATCCTTAGGTTAACACTTTCATGCCCTAAGTTCCCAGGCTGTGTACAGAGCCAGAGGTGTATGCCATCACTGTTTAAATACCAGCATCTAGATCCTTAGGTTAACACTTTCATGCCCTAGGTTCCCAGGCTGTGTGCAGAGCCAGAGGTATACGCCATCACTGTTTAAATACCAGCATCTATGTCCTTAGTTTAACACTTTCATGCCCTAAGTTCCCAGGCTGTGTGCAGAGCCAGAGGTATACGCCATCACTGTGTAAATACCAGCATCTAGATCCTTAGGTTAACACTTTCATGCCCTAAGTTCCCAGGCTGTGTACAGAGCCAGAGGTATACGCCATCACTGTTTAAATACCAGCATCTAGATCCTTAGTTTAACACTTTCATGCCCTAAGTTCCCAGGCTGTGTACAGAGCCAGAGGTATACGCCATCACTGTGTAAATACCAGCATCTAGATCCTTAGGTTAACACTTTCATGCCCTAAGTTCCCAGGCTACAGAGCCAGAGGTATACGCCACCACTGTGTAAATACCAGCATCTAGATCCTTAGGTTAACACTTTCATGCCCTAAGTTCCCAGGCTGTGTGCAGAGCCAGAGGTATACGCCATCACTGTGTAAATACCAGCATCTAGATCCTTAGGTTAACACTTTCATGCCCTAAGTTCCCAGGCTACAGAGCCAGAGGTATACGCCATCACTGTTTAAATACCAGCATCTAGATCCTTAGGTTAACACTTTCATGCCCTAAGTTCCCAGGCTGTCTACAGAGCCAGAGGTATACACCACCACTGTGTAAATACCAGCATCTAGGTCCTTAGGTTAACACTTTCATGCCCTAAGTTCCCAGGCTGTGTGCAGAGCCAGAGGTATACACCACCACTGTGTAAATACCAGCATCCAGATAGGGCCCCGTTGAAAGAGGTACTGGGAGGACAGTACAATTACAGAGAAGGGGGGAGGCAAGTGTTGCGGCAAGGCGCTTAAGGCCGCAGGAGGAGTAGAAGTTGTCGATGTAATAAGGATCCGTGCGCCCAAAAAGTGAGTGGCGGGCGCACGGATCCAAGCCCAAAGTGCAGGTGGAAGGTACATGGGATTGGATAGGGCACTGATCAGCACGTAGAGATGTGTGAAAGGGCAGATAGAAGGTAAATGGGTGGGAGTTGCATAAAGTAATAGTCATGTGCCGCAAGTGTGCATGAAAGTGACAATACCAACGTCATAGGGAACTTAATGGAACATTTCCTTCATCAACAGATATAAATTAATACTTACACCCATTAAACTTCACAGAGCTCAATTTTTATATGAAGGCTAGGCATTACTTACATTCATTAAACTATAGATTTTCTCGAAGAAATTCCTAACTTCACAACTGTGGAAATGTTTATTATAACCAGGGAATTTCATACACTAATCAAATCGGCCCTTATAGCGAACGCCAATTCAGGCAGACCTTCTCTCTGGGATCAGTGGATTTGACCAACAATTCATTTTAGTAAAGTGAAATAAAAATAATAAAAATATAGACATCGTTATTTAGAGTAGGAAATGTTTCAAAGTGCCAGACGAAGGACTGGGCAGGAAAAGATGATGCTAGTTGCGGTCAGATGGAATCGAACCCGCAACCTCTTGCCCTGCAGGCAGGCGCTCTAGCCACTAAGCTACGGCGCCATCTGTAGGACGGGGAGGTTTGAAAAGAGAGCTATATTAATGAAATCCCGTAACTCTATTTTGAATCGTTCCTTGCATTCCGAGTTTAGTCCTGCCATTTACGTGACTGAATACCGGAGTAAATCTTTGAAAAAGACCGCCAGGCCACTTTTATCAATGACCCCACATATTTACATACGGCCCGAAACTGATTATGACCTACCTACCTCATGCGAGCCAGTAAAATAGCCAAATCAAATCTGGCGCCTGTTATCTAACTACTCCAAACCGGCTCGGGATAGCCGGAATGACGTTAGAACTCAATAAGGAGCGCCAAAATAGCTGAAAAATTGTATTTGATCTTTTAATCTAATGCCTTTTCAAATAAATAAAAAATAATGATTATATCAATACGCCTTTACATGTCGTTAACTTTATGGCATCGCCAGTTTCGCAATCCAATTTTCCTAGTGTTATGAACTTGCTATTCTGAGGTTCAATTAGTTACATCAGCTGCCGTTTCACTTGTGGGGGCGCTACGCGCTGCATGAACTTTTGCGTCTAGATCCTTAGGTTAACACTTTCATGCCCTAAGTTCCCAGGCTGTGTACAGAGCCAGAGGTATACGCCATCACTGTGTAAATACCAGCATCTAGATCCTTAGGTTAACACTTTCATGCCCTAAGTTCCCAGGCTGTGTACAGAGCCAGAGGTATACGCCATCACTGTTTAAATACCAGCATCTAGATCCTTAGGTTAACACTTTCATGCCCTAAGTTCCCAGGCTGTGTACAGAGCCAGAGGTATACGCCATCACTGTTTAAATACCAGCATCTTGATCCTTAGGTTAACACTTTCATGCCCTAAGTCTCCATGCTGTGTGCAGAGCCAGAGGTATACACCACCACTGTGTAAATACCAGCATCTAGATCTTTAGGTTAACACTTTCATGCCCTAAGTTCCCAGGCTGTGTACAGAGCCAGAGGTATACACCACCACTGTGTAAATACCAGCATCTAGATCCTTAGGTTAACACTTTCATGCCCTAAGTTCCCAGGCTGTGTGCAGAGCCAGAGGTATACACCACCACTGTGTAAATACCAGCATCTAGATCCTTAGGTTAACACTTTCATGCCCTAAGTTCCCAGGCTGTGTACAGAGCCAGAGGTATACGCCATCACTGTTTAAATACCAGCATCTAGATCCTTAGGTTAACACTTTCATGCCCTAAGTTCCCAGGCTGTGTACAGAGCCAGAGGTATACGCCATCACTGTTTAAATACCAGCATCTAGATCCTTAGGTTAACACTTTCATGCCCTAAGTTCCCAGGCTGTGTACAGAGCCAGAGGTATACGCCACCACTGTGTAAATACCAGCATCTAGATCCTTAGGTTAACACTTTCATGCCCTAAGTTCCCAGGCTGTGTACAGAGCCAGAGGTATACGCCATCACTGTTTAAATACCAGCATCTAGATCCTTAGGTTAACACTTTCATGCCCTAAGTTCCCAGGCTGTGTACAGAGCCAGAGGTATACGCCATCACTGTTTAAATACCAGCATCTAGATCCTTAGGTTAACACTTTCATGCCCTAAGTTCCCAGGCTGTGTACAGAGCCAGAGGTATACGCCATCACTGTTTAAATACCAGCATCTAGATCCTTAGGTTAACACTTTCATGCCCTAAGTTCCCAGGCTGTGTACAGAGCCAGAGGTATACGCCATCACTGTTTAAATACCAGCATCTAGATCCTTCTAAAGGTTAACACTTTCATGCCCTAAGTTCCCAGGCTGTGTACAGAGCCAGAGGTATACGCCATCACTGTTTAAATACCAGCATCTAGATCCTTAGGTTAATACTTTCATGCCCTAAGTTCCCAGGCTACAGAGCCAGAGGTATACACCACCACTGTGTAAATACCAGCATCCAGATAGGGCCCCGTTGAAAGAGGTACTGGGAGGACAGTATAATTACAGAGAAGGGGGAAGGCAAGTGTTACGGCAAGGCGCTTAAGGCCGCAGGAGGAATAGAAAGTGGCAGTGTAGTAAGGATCCGTGCGCCCAAAAAGTGAGTGGCGGGCGCACGGATCCAAGCCCAAAGTACAGGTGGAAGGTGCATGGATAGGGCACTGATGATCACGTGGGGACGTGTGAAAGGGCAGATAGAAGGTAGATGGGTGGGAGTTGCATAAAGTAATGCCTTATAGTTAAGTGCTGGACTGTCAGGAGTACCACATAAGCCATCAGCGCGGGCTCACGTGGGAACAAGGACCAATCAGGGCTCTCGCATCGATTACATTACTGAGACACCTTATCTCCACCACCAGCTGGGGGTGCCCAAAGCACCAATTTCTGGCCTATTAGCGGCTATTAGTTGACATTAGTTGAGGCTTGCATGTTCATGTTGACCGGCTGGTTTCAAATCCACTTGTGTTTGGTGATCTAAGGTAAAGTCATGTGCAGCAAGTGTGCATGCAAGTGACCTTCATCAACAGATATAAATTAATACTTACACCCATGAAACTTCACAGATCTCAATTTTTATATGAAGGCTAGGCATTACTTGCATCCATTAAACTATATATTTTCTCGAAGAAATTCCTAACTTCACAACTGTGGAAATGTTTATTATAATAAATCAAAGATAAAAGATTGTTTTTAGTCTAAGCCCAACATAAAGTCATCGGCCCTTATAGCGAACGGCAATTCAGACAGACGTCTTTTCTGGGATCAACGGGTTTGGCCAACAATTCATTTTAGCAAAGTTAAGTAAAATAAAATAATAGAAATAAAGCCACCGTTATTTTGAGTATGAAATATTTCTAAGTACCACACGAAGCACTGGGCGGGTGGAAAAAAAATTGCACGATCGAGAGATGGAATCGAACCCGCGACCCTAGATCGGGAGTCGACTGGGCTATCAATCAGGCTATTTTTTCTATTGTGTGAGACGGAGTGAAAAGAGAACCATATTGATGAAATCCCGTAACTCTATTTGGGATCGTTCCTAGTATTCCGAGTCATTCTTGTCATTTACGTGACTGACAACCGGAGTAGATCTTTGTTAGGTACATGTACCACTAAGCCACTTTTATCAATGACCCCACACATTTACATACGACCCGAAACTGATTATGACCTACCTTCGTCACCTTTGGTAAATAACCAAATCAAATATGGCGCCTGTTGTCTAACTACTGCCAGACGGCTCGCCATCACCCGAATGTCGTTAGAACCCAATAAGGAGCGCCAAAATAGCTGAAAAATTGTTTTTGATCTTTTAATCTAATGCCTTTTCAAATAAATAAACAATAATAACTATATCAATACGCCTTTACATGCCGTTAACTTTGTGGCATCGCCAGTTTCGCAATCCAATTTTCTTAGTGCTATGAACTTGCTATTCTGAGGTTCAATTAGTTACATCTGCTGCCGTTTCACTTTTGGGGGCGCTTCGCTCGGCATGAACATTTGCGTCTAGATCCTTAGGTTAACACTTTCATGCCCTAAGTTCCCAGGCTGTGTGCAGAGCCAGAGGTATACACCACCACTGTTTAAATACCAGCATCTAGGTCCTTAGGTTAACACTTTCATGCCCTAAGTCCCCATGCTGTGTGCAGAGCCAGAGGTATACACCACCACTGTGTAAATACCAGCATCTAGATCCTTAGGTTAACACTTTCATGCCCTAAGTTCCCAGGCTGTGTGCAGAGCCAGAGGTATACGCCATCACTGTTTAAATACCAGCATCTAGATCCTTAGGTTAACACTTTCATGCCCTAAGTTCCCAGGCTGTGTGCAGAGCCAGAGGTATACACCACCACTGTGTAAATACCAGCATCTAGGTCCTTAGGTTAACACTTTCATGCCCTAAGTTCCCAGGCTGTGTACAGAGCCAGAGGTATACGCCATCACTGTTTAAATACCAGCATCTAGATCCTTAGGTTAACACTTTCATGCCCTAAGTTCCCAGGCTGTGTACAGAGCCAGAGGTATACGCCACCACTGTGTAAATACCAGCATCTAGGTCCTTAGGTTAATACTTTCATGCCCTAAGTTCCCAGGCTGTGTGCAGAGCCAGAGGTATACACCACCACTGTGTAAATACCAGCATCTAGATCCTTAGGTTAACACTTTCATGCCCTAAGTTCCCATGCTGTGTGCAGAGCCAGAGGTATACACCATCACTGTGTAAATACCAGCATCTAGATCCTTAGGTTAACACTTTCATGCCCTAAGTTCCCAGGCTGTGTGCAGAGCCAGAGGTATACGCCACCACTGTGTAAATACCAGCATCTAGATCCTTAGGTTAACACTTTCATGCCCTAAGTTCCCAGGCTGTGTGCAGAGCCAGAGGTATACGCCATCACTGTTTAAATACCAGCATCTAGATCCTTAGGTTAACACTTTCATGCCCTAAGTTCCCAGGCTGTGTGCAGAGCCAGAGGTATACGCCATCACTGTGTAAATACCAGCATCTAGATCCTTAGGTTAACACTTTCATGCCCTAAGTTCCCAGGCTGTGTACAGAGCCAGAGGTATACACCACCACTGTGTAAATACCAGCATCTAGATCCTTAGGTTAACACTTTCATGCCCTAAGTTCCCAGGCTGTGTACAGAGCCAGAGGTATACGCCACCACTGTGTAAATACCAGCATCTAGATCCTTAGGTTAACACTTTCATGCCCTAAGTTCCCAGGCTGTGTACAGAGCCAGAGGTATACACCACCACTGTTTAAATACCAGCATCTAGATCCTTAGGTTAACACTTTCATGCCCTAAGTTCCCAGGCTGTGTACAGAGCCAGAGGTATACGCCACCACTGTGTAAATACCAGCATCTAGATCCTTAGGTTAACACTTTCATGCCCTAAGTTCCCATTGTATAGTAATGACTGGGGAAATCATACTTTTGAAAATCAATTTTGAACACAGCATGAATTCTCAAATTGCTTTTAAAAAGAAAAGCTGGAAAGTGGTTCTGATCAACATTTTGTCATCAAAAGTCTTTCACAATGTGCTTTTCGTTAAGAGGCATCACCAAAACATACTGGCCCTTTTGATGCTACAGACATGTAGAGGTTTGAGTATTACACAAACACAAACAAGGTTTCTGGAGGGCTTAAGTTACTAGTAGTCAAATATCTATACAGAGATATCTATTCAAAAACATAAAAGATTAATTCAAGATATCTTCAAAATAGATATCTCTGTTCAATTTCATAATTGATGCCACCTTTCCACTGATTCTCTAGAAGGTAAATTTAAGTCCTCAAACAGAATATGTATAAGATACAGCGAGTGGTTAAGCCGCCTGGATTTAGGCTGTAACCACTCTCCATAATGGATAGAATCACAAATCAACCGTACAGAGTAAGGTGAGTTATAACCATAGGATTTTCTGGTGTGTTACTTTCTTCCTGTTGAGTATGCATTGAATACAAATGCATAAATAATGTGGCAACATGGCGCCTGCTCAAGAAATCGCGATCCAGTACTAGGTAAGTTTTCTTTCTTGATTGCGTGTTCTAGACATTTCTCATGAAATTGCAGTCATTTAAAAATCTGAGTACTAACTTGATTTATAGGCAATTCAATAAAGAATCAGCCACTGTGTGATCACTAGTGTTCAATTTTCTCTTAATCAGGTCAGTCCCAAAAATTGGTAAAAATATTTATTATTTATCTAAAGGGACGGGGCCAGTATAGTATACCACTGCAATCAATAAACATTTGCAAGTGAACAATGCATTCCAATTTTTTATATGTGGTTCCACATAGAAAAAAAATAGAAAACTACTTCATAGTGTTCAAGCTGACAAGTTGCACTTAGTTTTTTTCATGAATCTTTCAAATACCTGTATCCTACCTGCCCAGATCGATATAGGAAATCATGCAGTTAGTCAACACAGGCGACTCTGTACATATTGACTTTCTATTGAGGCCTTAATTGAATCCACTGGTAGTGCTTAGTCTGAGAGTAACCAACCAAAATCAACAGCACCGACAGCCCTTCCCCTCGCATAATGGAGTTGGGAATAGCATGGAGTGTATATATGTAGGTGAGCTCTACAAAGGTGCTCTAGAGAATCAGGTGTTTACTACCTGCTCTAGTTAGTGTCACTACTATACTACAGATGGCAGCACTGTCACCAGCTCTATCCAGGTGCTCTAGAGAATCAAGCTCAGTAAGTGTCACCCCTATACTACAGATGGCAGCACTGTCACCAGCTTTACCCAGGTGCTCTTAGAATCAGGCTCAGTTAGTGTCACTACTATACTACAGATGGCAGCACTGTCACCAGCTTTACCCAGGTGCTCTTAGAATCAGGCTCAGTTAGTGTCACTACTATACTACAGATGGCAGCACTGTCACCAGCTTTACCCAGGTGCTCTTAGAGAATCAGGCTCAGTTAGTGTCACTACTATACTACAGATGGCAGCACTGTCACCAGCTCTATCCAGGTGCTCTAGAGAATCAGGCTCAGTTAGTGTCACTACTATACTACAGATGGCAGCACTGTCACCAGCTCTATCCAGGTGCTCTAGAGAATCAGGCTCAGTTAGTGTCACTACTATACTACAGATGGCAGCACTGTCACCAGCTTTACCCAGGTGCTCTTAGAATCAGGCTCAGTTAGTGTCACTACTATACTACAGATGGCAGCACTGTCACCAGCTTTACCCAGGTGCTCTTAGAGAATCAGGCTCAGTTAGTGTCACTACTATACTACAGATGGCAGCACTGTCACCAGCTCTATCCAGGTGCTCTAGAGAATCAGGCTCAGTAAGTGTCACTACTATACTACATATGGCAGCACTGTCACCAGCTCTACCCAGGTGCTCTAGAGAATCAGGCTCAGTTAGTGTCACTACTATATACTACAGATGGCAGCACTGTCACCAGCTCTACCCAGGTGCTCTAGAGAATCAGGCTCAGTTAGTGTCACTACTATACTACAGATGGCAGCACTGTCACCAGCTCTATCCAGGTGCTCTTAGAGAATCAGGCTCAGTAAGTGTCACTACTATACTACAGATGGCAGCACTGTAACCAGCTCTATCCAGGTGCTCTAGAGAATCAGGCTCAGTAAGTGTCATTACTATACTACAGATGGCAGCACTGTCACCAGCTCTATCCAGGTGCTCTTAGAGAATCAGGCTCAGTAAGTGTCACCCCTATACTACAGATGGCAGCACTGTAACCAGCTCTATCCAGGTGCTCTAGAGAATCAGGCTCAGTAAGTGTCACCCCTATACTACAGATGGCAGCACTGTAACCAGCTCTATCCAGGTGCTCTAGAGAATCAGGCTCAGTAAGTGTCCAGGGGAGGTTACGGATTCTTGTGCCGTGTGCAAAAGAATTTCCTCAATGAACGCCTTTTAGCTCGGCCGTGACCTCTTAAAAAGCACCAACTTTCATTGGTCTACTTTCGGCAGTTATTCTGTCAATACGAAATTGAAATTTGCACTACTTGTACATATCAATTAGAAATGTTTATTTTTGTCTTTAGATTTCATGAAAAGTATAATTTAATAACACAATTTGAGCAATTTCTAAGGTCCTTTTTTGATGTTGTCGTGTTTATGCCAGTTGTAGGGACGTAGCGTTCGCTTATTTGGGCGTTCCCATACACGGAAACTGCGTGTAGTATTTATTTAGGTCGTCTGCTACACGGTAGGCAAATTGATCCCCAATGAACCCCATGTTTTGAAAACATGGTATGTTGTATGCTACAGGTAGAGGTCCGTCCACCTCTACGGCCTTGTTACGACTACACTCGGCTGGGCGGCGCATTCGATAATATGCAATATTTTTGCACACGGCACAAGAATCCGTGACCCCCCCTGGTAAGTGTCACTACTATATACTACAGATGGCAGCACTGTCACCAGCTCTATCCAGGTGCTCTAGAGAATCAGGCTCAGTAAGTGTCACTACTATATACTACAGATGGCAGCACTGTCACCAGCTCTATCCAGGTGCTCTAGAGAATCAGGCTCAGTTAGTGTCACTACTATACTACAGATGGCAGCACTGTCACCAGCTTTACCCAGGTGCTCTAGAGAATCAGGCTCAGTTAGTGTCACTACTATACTACAGATGGCAGCACTGTCACCAGCTCTATCCAGGTGCTCTTAGAATCAGGCTCAGTTAGTGTCACTACTATACTACAGATGGCAGCACTGTCACCAGCTCTATCCAGGTGCTCTAGAGAATCAGGCTCAGTTAGTGTCACTACTATACTACAGATGGCAGCACTGTCACCAGCTCTATCCAGGTGCTCTAGAGAATCAGGCTCAGTTAGTGTCACTACTATACTACAGATGGCAGCACTGTCACCAGCTTTACCCAGGTGCTCTAGAGAATCAGGCTCAGTTAGTGTCACTACTATACTACAGATGGCAGCACTGTCACCAGCTCTACCCAGGTGCTCTAGAGAATCAGGCTCAGTTAGTGTCACTACTATATACTACAGATGGCAGCACTGTCACCAGCTCTATCCAGGTGCTCTAGAGAATCAGGCTCAGTTAGTGTCACTACTATATACTACAGATGGCAGCACTGTCACCAGCTTTACCCAGGTGCTCTAGAGAATCAGGCTCAGTAAGTGTCACTACTATATACTACAGATGGCAGCACTGTCACCAGCTCTACCCAGGTGCTCTAGAGAATCAGGCTCAGTTAGTGTCACTACTATATACTACAGATGGCAGCACTGTCACCAGCTCTATCCAGGTGCTCTAGAGAATCAGGCTCAGTTAGTGTCACTACTATATACTACAGATGGCAGCACTGTCACCAGCTTTACCCAGGTGCTCTAGAGAATCAGGCTCAGTAAGTGTCACTACAATACTACAGATGGCAGCACTGTCACCAGCTCTACCCAGGTGCTCTAGAGAATCAGGCTCAGTTAGTGTCACTACTATACTACAGATGGCAGCACTGTCACCAGCTCTATCCAGGTGCTCTAGAGAATCAGGCTCAGTTAGTGTCACTACTATACTACAGATGGCAGCACTGTCACCAGCTCTACCCAGGTGCTCTAGAGAATCAGGCTCAGTAAGTGTCACTACTATACTACAGATGGCAGCACTGTCACCAGCTCTACCCATGCCGGACATTTAGCCCAGGGCTAGTAATAAATGATTGTACATATTGCTGAGTGCTATATAACATAACTGTTTCAGGGCTTTTTTTGGCAACTAGTAATACTAGTATTATTTGGCAAATGCCTTACTAGACTAGCTGCTCTACTAGAAACTGAGCCCCCTACCATCCAAACTGGCACCTTGCAGACCTAACAGTTGACCTCTATACAATCAATCAGTGTGTGTGGAGAGTGTCAGGTCAGTTAAAGGCGAGGGGTGGCTGCGATGGTAAATACAAATATTTCCCAAAGTGAACCTTCCCCCTGTTCCCGCCTAGGCAGTGGTTAGAGCACTGAGTAACTGGAGGTAAGTGACCCGTATCAGGTGCTGTCTGGCTGCTGGGCTGGCTGTCTGGCTGGCTTGCCTCATGATAGCACAACACCTATACTGCGCCTCACCATTTCAACCACATCTTTCTACCCAAACCATTCTTCTATAAAAACTTGAAGGGGAAATATTAGTCCTAACCCAGACTGTAAATTTATGTCAGACATTTTTAGAAATTCAGCTTTATTTGCAAGTTACTTGCATAATTAACATAAGTCCAGCTGATCTTTTCGAGTGTGAAGTATGAATATGAATGGGTTACCCAGGCTAGATGCTAGATATCATGAGTGTATCATGCACACTGCTCGGGCCCCGCTCCTCCTCCGACTGACTCGTCTTGCCGCCGCCGCCGGATGCTGGTTCATCTATGTTTGATGCGGGGGCTGGTCGCAGCATTTCACATGAATCTTTCAGCACGACTCACTCAGCAGCCAAGAGCTACAGTGGTGATAGACACAGCTCAGCTGAGGCTAGGCTGAGAACATCCTGGTCCAAAGTAAGCCACAGGTCACAACTAAACAGCTGAAAAGTTTTGCTTACAATTTGCAGTCTGACATTTATATTAACCCATTCAGGCGGCAATCAGGCCATTAGCGCCCAAAAACTTCCTTACTATTCTAATGATATATTTGTGACGAATATTTTTCATAAAATTAGAAAAATGATTGATTTGAAAGTTATATTCATGTGTGAGAGGTAAAGGTGACACTTGCTAAGGGGATCTCCAGGCACTACAGATTTAAGAAAGCTGGTGGGTATTCAAGGTGCCCTCTGGTGGAGATCGATGTTACTAAAACACTCAGCTTAAACCTTTAAAGCTGTATAGTGCTGGGACTCGAGTGCTCGCCAAATCTAGCGACCAAAACTCGAGTCAATATCCAGTTTTAGGGCCACATTGACGAGATCGTAAGGCGGACGATTTAATACAAAATTGCGCCGCGGCATATGCCGGCACATGCCATGCACACATACGGTGTACCGCGGCATTGAGAAGCGGTGCACCAGAAAATGGCGTATTACGCATTTGACACGGAGATTTAAGAAAAAGCATTTTATTTCTGGAAATCTGGTGCAAATTTGGACGTTTTGGCCATCCCTAGGCTACACATGTATGCATCGGGAGCATGTGTTGCTATCAAAATGTCATGAGCTTGTAATTTCCGAGAGATCAATTTTTGGATTCGAGTGCTCAGAATGGAGGTCCCAGCGACCAAAAGCTCGAGCTTCCGATTACTCGTCCCACCACTAGTATACAGTACCCTACAGGTTCAAATTATGCATGTCTGGACTGCCCTTCAAAAAACTACCTGTAGATGGCACCACTTTACTCAAAAGCTAGCATGGGGATCCCCCTTTTACCTTTTTTTTTAAATACACATTTTCCAAGGAACCTCTATGCAATATTTCGAAAAAAATAAAAATAAATAAAAAGGTTTTAAAAACGGTTTGGTTTCAGTTGCAAAAGCCCCCAGTGTCCTTAATCAGTTATACATTTTTTAGATAAATAGTTTATAGATAGATATTAGATAGATTATAGATAGATAATCTTCATTTCAAGTCGGTAATAATTTTACATATATATAGTAAACACGAGCTGCCAGGGCCCTTGGCCTACTAGATTCAGTACTTAGCTATTTTAATCTCTGCTAGATGTTCCGTGTTAAGATGGTACACATGCAGCACAAGAAGTTACAGTATATGAGAGTTTTCCTAACAGGCAGACTTAAGCAGACAGGCTCTACAAATACCTCAAACATAGTTTTAGCCAGCAGGGCACCTGGGCATCATTTGAACACACAAACCCTCAAAAATCACCCCTCAGGACACCCAAAAATGTTTGTGTGTAATTTCTTAAAATGTCATTTTCAAGCATATTAATTGAATCTTTTCACCATAACATAATTCCCATGATAATGTATAAGATTCTTATGCATTATTTCAGTAATTAAATGTATATGTTTATTATTGTAATCTAAGTATTTTGTGGTACCCCTCGAAATATAGGAGGCCAAAAAAATTGGGCACCAAGTTTCAAAATCCTAGCTAAGACCCTAGTTAACCCAAAAACATTCACTAGTTAGTTCAGTGAGGCAGGAACTTGGCCAAAACATAACTAAGACATTTTTGCTAGCCCTGAAATATAACACACAGAGCCTGTAGTGAGGTCAGAAGAGTATCTACAATAGTAGGGTACAGTAAGTATATAGTACAAAAGCAAATACTGAAAATCAGAGAACACAGCTTGTTAGATTTCCAATAACACTATTGGGCATGACATACATATATATGTCCATAGACAATGAAACTGGAATGCACCTTTGATCGAACATGTTGTATGGAAAGGGATCAATATCATACATCAACATTATTATAAGGAAGTCTAAAAAAATAATTAGATAATAATGATTGAATTAACCAGAAGAAAGTTGACTCACCGCCTATAGATGAATATAGCAGCTCCCACGACGAGG
This sequence comes from Maea johnstoni, assembly GCA_963942565.1. NCBI lineage: Eukaryota > Metazoa > Annelida > Polychaeta > Spionida > Magelonidae > Maea > Maea johnstoni. The sequence goes on from OZ012685.1 coordinate 405,055, forward strand.
ACGATGAGAAGTGGTATACATATTCCCAGTGCGACCCGCGTGCTCCGTCCCGGGTCAGGAGCGCTGGCGGGTACTCCAGTAGGTGGCAGCACCGAGGAGGACCCTAGTGGCGCCCCCGTGGTCTGCGTCGTGGCAGCCTCGCTAGTCGTCCTGCTAGATGCCGACGTGGTGGCAGCACTACTGCCGGACGGCGATGTCCGTATTGGTTGCAAGGTGACAGTCGTGGTTTCCATCGTCGTGACTTCTGTGCTTGTTCCTGAGGTCGTACCGTTATCCGTGGGCGTGGTCGTGATCTCTGGAACAGGGAAGTCAGTAACAGATCCATTTGTGGTTATGTTAGCAGTGGTCATGGTGGCCGCTGTTGTCATTGCTGTGTCGTTACCTGTGGCGTTGGCTGTGGATGCGGGAGTCGTGACGATATCCGAGTGGTTTGTCTCCCCGGTCCCGTTGCTGGCAGGTGTGATGATGGTGGTGGCCGTGGTGTTGGGCTGGAGAGCGGGCGTGGCGGTGCCGTTGCTGGACGCAGTGGTGTCGTTCTCCCCCATCAGGCTCGGGGAGGGGGAGGTGGAGGAGGAGTTGGCAGCGGTCACTCCAGTACCACTGGACGGGAGGGCAGTGGACGTCCCACTCGCCTTGGGACCAACCTTTGTGTCATTGGGCCGCTCTGAAATATAGACACAGTGTTAAGAAAGTAGAAATACCAAGCAATCCATGGATAACAACCATTTGCTCCAAATGAAATATTTCAATCTTCCATCTCCAGTGCTCAGAGGATCTGATATCATATATCTGTGTCAGGTCACATGCAAATTCCAGAATTGAATTCTCAAATAAATTGTCCAGGTACAGACAAATTTGCTTAATCTGGACTGATACATATCTGTCCCAGGTGATAAGGTGAGATCTGGATTATGCGTATAGGAATTTTATGTATAGGAAGGGACCGACCCTTCTGATCTGTCCAGTAAAGATGAAAATCTGGATTACACACGTTCGGATTAAGCAAGTTAGCCTGTACTATGATCAATCACCATTTTCAACTTTGCGAATTTACAAAATGGGAAAGCCTCTACCATATTCATTAGACCGCTAGAATATTTATAAGGGTCTAATATTTTATCTATTCATGTAAAATTAGTCTGCCTGGTCAGGGCTCTGATATTATTGTTTATTATGAGTTGTTTTCCAGCGTTCCTGCAGATGCCATGCATAGTGTGTTGCAAAAACCATTGAGCTCATCCTGTGGGCAAAAAGCATGGCTCCCTTCCTGCATACAAACACCCCCTTACATACTCAGCAGAGGCTCAGTAATCAGCACAGACCCACAGGAAAACATCAGCACTAGGGCTGTCATTGATAAGAAATATTTATCGATTCGATAATCGACAAAATTATAACCGATTCGCTACCTTATCTCCACCACCAGCTGGGGGTGCCCAGAGCATCAATTTTAGGCCTATTAGCGGCTATTAGTTGACACTGGTTGAGGCTGGCATGTTCAGGTTGACCGGCTTGTTTCAAATCCACTTGTGTCTAAGATGGCAGTAACCCCCTTAAAGTTGATAGTTATTGCCAACCACTTAGAAATTTGCCAGTGTGTCCTCTAAATCTTTGAAATGGCTGAATTTGACAGTAATGAATCAGGGTCCTAGCCAGGATTTTTAAAATGCCTGTTTTAGAAGGCAATCACCAAATCTCTGCCCACACAGATTTAGCTATTCAGCAACTTCAAATCCCTTTAAGAACCTCTCCGGAACAAAATTTGAATCCCCCTGTTTGTAGTGATTTGTGCTAGAGCTGCACTCACCACTCACGAACTCGAGTGGCTCGAGCCATGGGGCAAACTCGCCGAGCTTGAGCTGAAATGTTCAACTCGTGAGCTCGTCTATGTTGGAAACACAAATGTAACACAGAGCACCTAACACACATTATTAACATGCATTACTGCTTATCGCTGTCTTGTCTTCTTTACAATCTCCAATGTATACGTTCAAGCGGTGTTTAGTGTTAAACTGACCTTTGTACCTCGTCTGCACGTTTTAAAATTAAATAAACATGGCAATGTTAACAAATCTCCGCCAATAGATATTTATTTCTTAATAGCTGGGCTGGAAAATAAGTATTTTTTTGGAAGATTGGAACGTCCGTGAGCTCATGAGCTCACGAGTCAAACGGGTGGTGGGCTCATGAGTTGATCTCCCTCCGTGAGTGCAGCTCTAATTTGTGCCCAATATGATGTCACCACAGACACAGTCAAATGACAGCTATCTTGTGACAAAATGACTCACCAACTTGAAGAGAACAGCCATTATAAATGAATATTGTCAAATGTAAGAATGTGTAAAAAGATATTTGATAATCACAAAGAAACTAAAATTTAGGTTTTGGTCATATGCTTAGAAAATATTATTTATCATCTCTATAATTTATAAACTAAATACATATAGTGATGTACTTCACACCTGTATTGTTACGGTAGCAAGATTTTGACAGGCCTAACTAAAATGTCTGATCTATTCAAGTCCTAAAGATGGGAATAGAAAGTGTATAGCAGATATATAGCTATCTTCACCACAGGCGGAACTCGAAAGATGCTGGTACATGTCATCAGTACCTTGACAATTCAGTTATCAATTTTATCCGACGCAACTTGCCAGTGCACATAGCCATGGGCCTGCAAGGCAAATTCCCATGTAAACAAAAGATTTGTCAGACATTAGCGTACTCACCTGCCGAAATGTGCAAACAAATATACACACAAAGTATAAATACACTTCTCAAAAGCATTGTGTTTTGTTTCCCATTAGATCCAACCAGGAAATATTACTTAAAACTTGAATCACGCACGAGCAGTGATCTGTCTGCGAAGTCGTTTTGTACACGAGTGCGATACCGGATATGACCTCTGACCTCCTTCGACCATATGAGTTGACGATCGCAGCCGTAGTTTCGTATAATATCTGTCATACTTAAATAGCAGCTATATAGCACTGTTTGAATTGTCATTAATTATTGAAAATACTTATATACCATTTTTGGATGATTTCGCAGTTACATTCTGTAAATGATCGAATATATGTTGGTCTATGCGTGACGCACGTATACTTCTCAGGTCAGTTACAGATCTTCACTTTCTCTGAGACTACAGTACGATGGTGCAGGTGTGAACGGCAGATTTAAAAAATCTAGTTAAAAAAATTCCGCTGTTTTCCTGGAAAACGACAGAAAAAAGTAGAAAACAAATTCTGCCGTTCACACCTGCACCATCGCACTACAGACTATAAGACGGGAATATTTTCATAGGAAATTCATCACTGAAAATATAAAATTACCCTTCTAGAGAAAATTTCCAAAATAATTGAACCCTACTAAATGTTAGCCTTCTGCACGTGCATATCACAATTTGGGTTTATCTCTAGCCGGGTTTATATACCCAAATTTTAATGGGGAGAATCATTGAGATGCAATATTGAATAATATTAGTTATCCTCTTCGTAAAAAAAGGGATACGGCCTGGTGTCTGCGAGAAGCCAGCCATATCACACGAGGCCGGAGGCTGAACGCAGACACCAGGCCGTATCCCTTTTTTACAAAGAGGATAACGATTTATCATCAGCTCCCACCCCCCCCCCCCCCTTCCCGACATACTTGTATTGTTGGTAATGGGCCCATTTCACAATGGGACTTAATGGGCATAATCAACATTTTGCAGAAGTGAGACAAAAGTATCTTTATCTATACACGACTTAGTGCTCCAAAGAGGTTTGCCAAGTTTGGATGGCAAACTCAAAAGATTTGTCACAAAGAAAATGAAAAAAGCGGTTTCCCAACTCGAGTCCGACAGACTATATAGCAACAGAGCTTTTCGACAGACCTTTAACGGCAATGATTTCTCATAGGAATGTGGGACATACCAACCTAAATCCATCTTAATTACTTTCTGCTATTTTTATTTCCATATATACACCATGCTGGCAGACTATAATGCGCAAATTGTGTTTTAAACATCAAAAAACGATCTCTAGCGGTGGAGAAAGAAGGTGATTTCCACCATTTTTTTCTGTCGCTAAGGGCTCAAACGAGGCTGTAACCTGTAAACTATAGGTCAACCCCATAGTAACCATGGTGAAGGGGGATAAAACATTTATTTGGATCCTAACATTGACAATTAATAATAAAAAAAACAATGTTAGTACTGCAATACAGTCCAGTACAAGAAAGAAATTGACGTGCACCCCCGGGATTTTATCAAGGACTTTCCCTCCTAGGAGCCTCGCCTAAGGTACATATCCTGCGAGATCGGGGGCGTTTTCGATCAGACCTGTGATGATTAGACCTCTAGGAAGCTTAGAGTCCGTTTGTGGCGTCTACCCAGTCCAACTGCTCATTTTAATGAAGTCACTGTCATAAACAGACGACACGGGATCATACTTTTGTAAAAATAGTGACTTCGCTGCACTTACGGAGCTTCTGTACACAATGATCGTAACAGACGCCCTTTAAGACTGATGATCGATAAGTCTGGCCTATTAGCATTCGTAGGAATTCAAAAGTTCCGCCTTCAGAAGATCTTTCTAAAATGATACAACACTCAACCCGGGGGGGGGGGGGGGGGCACTCAGGTACAGAGGGGGGCTGCACCCGCGTTACGTATTTCGTGGAGGAAGGGGTCTTTTTTAAGACCACCGCATGTCCGCGATTTTGTAAAAGAAGGGTACTTTTTTGTACCCAGGTACGAAGTATGGGGGTCAAGATCCCCTTACAATCCACGAAATATACGCGGCTCTGACGCCGAGTGACTCCCGAAGTGACTGGGCTTCCAAGTTCGCTTCCGCCACTTGCTGCCGCTAAATACGCAGAGGACTATAAAATCTTAAGTTAAAATACGTGATCCCATTTATCCAATGTCAATGTTTTGATAAAAGAAGGGATGTTTATTTAGTGGAAAAAATCAGCGTTTTATTAAAATAAGGGTGCTTTTTTGGCCAGAAATCAGTGCTTAAGGGGTATTTTTAAATTTTGATAACGAGCGTTCCCCCGGGACACTCGACCATTGTCACCTGCTGGCAGTTCAGGCCATAATAGAGACATCGGTAAAATGATCACACTTTTTGTCTCAACTCTGCAAAATGTTGATCCCATTGTGGAATTTGCCCATTGCCAACAATACAAGTATGTCGGGAGGGGGGGGGGGGGGGGTGAGCTGATGATGTCTTTTTCGCTGCTGAGAACGGTTCCCCAACAACTGAATATAAAGGACCATTTAAGAGGCCTAGGGTTCGAGACCTTCGTACTTTTAGGCAAGAGGTACTCATGATTTTTCTAATACGCAAACGTTGAAAAGTTTTGCGACTTCTTCTTTCAGATTCTTACTCGCTCCTACAACTACATTTTAAAGATAATTGCTAGAAAGAAGTACTCCTCAGACTTCCAGCTGTGTTGATCTGAACACATTATGCCACATCCTTATTTGATCTCCCCTGGGGTGTGTGCTCTATTGGCTGACAGCTGCGTATTAACTATTGTACCTGTCTCCGCCCTGCACATGAATATAAACTCAAATGAAAGTTTCCTGTTCCCAGGATATCTGAAGTTATTAGTTATTGCATTGCGTTAAGAGGTTTGAAAGAAAGGTGTGATTCTTGAATAGCAGTTGTCTCGCTTTACACATGTAGGCCAGACATTATTCCACGTAAATAGTACAGGGAGATCAATCAAAAGTTACAGAGATAGTTTAGTTTTGTGTATAAAGCAGGATGATAAGGATTTATCTAGTTGAATAGCTTGGCTAATCGTTCCATATTTACTTCTGGTGGAGTGCTCATCAGCTGTCTGGCCCAGCCTCATCTCACAGGACAGCGCAGCATCTTCACGAATATATGTTTTACTCCAATAATTCTAGAATCAAGTTAAGTATTAACCATGCAAACCATTGACACAATATAAGTCAACAATATTCTTAGTCAAAAGTTAGTCAATTGCTATTAGAGAACAGAGATTCACATTAGGCTAGGGAAGGCGAAGCGATGACTTAGAATGAAAATTTGACAGCTTTGAAAGTCTATTGAAAAATATTTATCACAACTTGAACTTGCTGTGAATTCCTCCTTCAGGAGCAAAGATGATCAAAAATGAAGAAATCAGAATTTGCGCAAGAATTTTTTTATGAAATACTTAACAACAACTTTGTAAAACGAGTTATTGTAGCCATGAGGTTAATTACAAAAAGATATGTTGCAGAAATTAACATTTTTGTCTTTCAGCCTCACCTCCAGTAAATTGTGAATATATCGTACGATGCTTTTATTACATTTGAGGTCTCCAGAGTCTTGGTGTTCATAAAACATAGTTGATGGGTTTTTCTTTTACATAGACCAAATATCGATCAATCTCGGCATGGAAACCTTACTTAAAGGATGAAGGTCCCTGGATCCCTTTATGAAATCAAATCGTATTTAATCCCAGGTTCTAAACAAGAGATTACATTATCTACCTTTAGTTTTAACTTTTCGACATGCCACTTGTAATCAGGGACAGATCATATCTATGACAAAAGAGCACTTTAAACAGAACACCACCACTTGCTTCAAAACCAATACAGTTTGAATGATAGTCCTCGATATCAGTGATATATGCCTTCAAAATAGTCAGTTTAGACTGTTAAGGCTGTTTCAAATGTCGATTACTTGAGTTGGCTTAATTGATCACCTTTCTCTAAATCGCCTTCAAATGAAATCACTAATTACTTAAACTCGCCACCTTGACAGGTTATCTGAGCTTCAGGACTTTCCTCTGGACTGGCGGTAATTGCAGAGTGCTGCCACCTATTGGCTAGATTAGGATTTAAATGTTGCTGCAACCTATCGACACATGGTCTATACAGGCAACTCTGCTTATTCCAGACATGTGTAATCCAGATTTACCGTTACGTCTTAACCGTACAGATTGGAAGGTCCCGGTCCCTTCCTGTACGTTTACATGCAAAATTCAATGTCTAATCCGTACAATTTAATCCGGACTCCGGCTAAACCAGCCGATTTTTGCGGTACACTCTTTACCATTTAAGGTTTAAAAGTGTACTCTAATTCAGACTGCCGACCTAACGATCTAATGCGCCCTCTCAATTAATGGAATTCGCCGTTGCACCAAGCTCTAGCCGACAATAAAACATGTCCTCCCCTAACTAAAGGAGGACGAATAAAAGGTAAATAGACAGAGGGGTGTGGGGGATGGTCGGGGAAAGTAGGGGGTCGTCAATGGGCCGGGATTGCGTCAATATGTATTGAAATGTACACGCTTTGCCGTGCGTACATGCTGCATTGTACATCGCTGATTATCTGCTCATGTAATGTTGTACATAATATAAGATAAGATAAGATAAGATAAGAAAATTTTATTAAGGTCTCACCCATAGATAAATAATACATACAAGACAAGATAAAAACAAAGGACGGTCAACTTTGACCTACGAGAGACCATACAATATGAACAAAGAGAAATATACAATGTTAAAATGAAATAATCATATAAAATCAGTCCGGGACACATCTGTTCTGATGTTTAGGTTTTGGCACTAAAAAAGATAATATCACAGTTGGACAGTAGGAACACCAATTTATCAGTGTCATTTAAGTAAGTAAAGGATGGCAAGACTGTGCAAGCCTTAAGCAAAAGGTTTTCTCTAAGTACTTTGAGGTCAGGGTGCAGACAGCGCAAAAGAAAGTGTTCTTCATTTTCCGTTTCAATAAAACCATTTTTAAAACAATTCAAACACACTCTTTCTTCACGAGGAATCTGTATATTGTTACGTTTCTCCCAGCGACCCGTTTCTAATCTTGAAGGAGCTACTCCACACCTGACTTTAGCTAGCGCTTTCCTCCCTTTTCTAGAGATGGGCATCTCCAGGTGTACATGTACAATATGTTATTCAATGTAACTACATGTAGATCGTCGACGGGCTACGAATTTGTGAAAACTAACACGCCTTGCCGTGCGCGTTTAATGCACCAGTCAATTGAATCCCCGGGAGGGGGGGGGGGGGGGGGGGGGGGGCGGGAAATGACCGGGCGATGTCGTGCTTATCCTGTTTAGTGCACCGAAATGCTGCCTGCAGGGTGGGGACATAACTAATTAGTAGAGCGACGATACAGGCCGGGGCACGGGCGGGGATAGTGAATACCACCCAAATCCTCCTTATGCCAAAATCCTATTTACTTTATGATTCGCCCAATCTGCCGCCTAGCAGTGGATAGGCAAATGGTATGATATATTGTCATAATGATACGACCGGCACTGAATGTGGCTAGTATGAAATTACATTTTTTATATAAAAACAAGTATTTTAACAAAAACAAACACATTGATGATTACTGAATCTCGTAAAATTTGGAGGATAACACTTTAATTATAATAAGACTATAAAGCAAAGCTTTAGATGCACGCGAATCTCGAAAATATTTGTGAAATAACCACACAGTATGAGTAGTGATTGACCAAATATTAATGGCATAACAATTGCTACGATTTCAACCTGTCCAGCGTGCAACATAACCACTTGTCCCGTTGCAAGTGAATTCGGCAAAAAACGGCAATCTGGCAAGTAGAACAAGACCCTTACTTGCCCCGCTTGGCAAGAAATGTCTTTTGGCAGAGTCCTCGCAATGTAACTCACCTTAGTTAAACAGGGTTGTGGGACAAGTGGAAGTGCCGGCGTGGGCAAGTCAACTTTAGGGGCAGCTTGCCATGCTCGGCAAGTAATGTTTTGGAACCTATGTCGCACCCTGCTATCGCAACATCGTCATTTCACAACAGCTTTAAAAGAATTAAATAGAATGAGTAGAATGAGTTGTGGCGGTTATAACATTCTAAACTGCATTAAAGTTGACCCACAGAGATGCAGATAATTTATCTTTTTTGTGAACATAGAAAACACCGCCATGGCAACTTTTCCCGCTACTATAATCATGACGTCGCGTGAGCATTTGTTGCACTGAGGATTTGGTGCATGGTTGCGCATGTTGCGTGGTCAGTGACGGTCAAAAGTACGTGCAACGAACTAGTGCGTTCCCTAATCATTCTGCATTAACCTTTAAAGCAGTCACAAAGTTACAACGGGATTCTGTCTCACCGTGACGTCATTCTTTCCCATATTTCCGCTGATAGATGTCGCCGCTTTTGTTTGTACTTTGCAGAAACAAGTTGCGCACAAAACTTGCGCACATAGCAAATTTCGTCCAAATGAACTTCGAAAATGACCAATCCAGTGGAACTTTTTTCAAGCTATCAGTTCATATGCTTATGCCAATCATAAACACTTCTTTGCAGAAGGGCTGCACAAGCTATTATATGCCAGAAATATCTAAAAATGAAATAGCCATTTTAAAATCCAATCGTAGTAGTCTGACCAGATAGGAATTGATAGTTTGCATGAGGATGTATACTGGCTGGAATTTCCCACGGTACTACAGACCAACCTGCTATGGACTCTTCAACAAAGACAATCTTCATGAGGTGCATGAAGGCCCTCAATATGATAGTTTTTTTCTAGGATGTTCCTGCATTTGTACAAATCAACACAATAAAAGTTTATTTTCAAATTCATTCATCATATTTTTGATGCCCACATGGATAGAACATATGGTTTAAAAGGGAACTTGGGGAAGAACAAATCATAGGTTTATATGAAAGTTCATGAACATAGCTCAACATCTGTCATAAACAGGGAAGCCCTAGAGCTCCACACAAAGAGAAATCTAAAATTGCAATTAGTGAATAGCACCTCCTTTGAGCCAAGGTTGCCGCCATTGTGAATCCGGGTCATCACCCCCTGTTGTGGTCAGTGTTATTGGGTAGCAAAGGAGCTTAGTTGTGCATGAGTTAAGCACAGAGCGAGGGGCAGGAAGTGATCTCTGCCACCCAATTGAAAAACATGGCCGCAGCCAGGGGCTGGGCAGGATGATGGCAATATGCAAAAATCTCCCCTCATGGGATCACTGAGAGAAAAAGAAGGGCACCATCCTGTTCTTGAAGTGTATTACTTTCATATAAGCTGAAATGTGTGTGAGCCTTTAGGTCCCCTTTAAAAAATGTGCCCCGGGGGCGGGGGTTAGTGACAAAAAAAGTGCTGCGGGGGGGGGGGGGGGGGTGGGGACTATGCAAAATAGTGCAGAAGGTCCGCTAGCAATGCAGTGGCGTCTGTAAACAGCGTCCAAGGAGGGGAAGGCTACCTTGCACTAACTCTTTGGCCTGACCGCTCGCGATGGCGTCTGTAAACAGCGTCCAAGGAGGCAGAGGCTACCTTGCACTAACTCTTTGGCCTGACCGCTAGCAATGCAGTGGCGTCTGTAAACAGCGTCCAAGGAGGAGGAGGTTACCTTGCACTAACTCTTTGGACTGACCGCAAGCAATGCATTGGCATCCGTCGCATAACACAAAAACTGCGGGAGACTTCCCTTGATGCTGATAATGCGCTAAATATTCCATGTTTCAGAACCTTGAATTGTGAGATTACTAGTTCTTGATATGTGACCCATAACTCTAATAAAGTGTACTAAGAAGGAGATATTAGCATAAAATGCTCAATTTATTTTCGTTAAAGAGTGGATATTTTAAGCTTGTTTTTTAAATATTCCTAATATATCTGATTGTAACAAATGGTTTCTGGACAGAACAAATAAATAAAACGAGGCACTCTTTGAAAAAATAGTAAAATGCATCCATTTCACCTTGACTCCTGAGCACCTCCTCCGCCACTCTGTGACCTTGAGACTGGGACTTAATGATTTTGACTAAATGACCCTGGGATGTTGGACCTTACACAAGTAAAACCTAATTAGTTCAGCTGAGATGTTATTGGCAACAGCGTTCTTCCTGTTCACCAAGGTTGCAAATGACAGCAAGTGTACTTACGTCTCTCCATGCCAAGGCCTCTCTCTCTCTCTCTCTATATATATATATATATATAGAGAGAGAGAGAGAGAGAGAGAGAGAGAGAGAGAACGCACCAGTGGCCTCATTCAAGGATACTACACGCTTTTATTTCAATATCACACATCTGATGCCCAGAACCGCTGTCTTCTGCCTTTTGTCAGAGAAATGCCTACGCCACAAAGCTGCCACTGACAGTTTGTACAAGCTTTTGAAAAGACATATAACCTATTGCAGAAATAAAGGTCTATTTTGATTTGTTAGTTTCTGAAATTCTTAGGTAGGCTAAAACCGCTCTGTGACATCGACGGAGAGTAGTCGGGACACCTAAAGCACCTAGAGCCAATATTCGTATTTGCACTTTAGTTTATCAACATTTCCCAGTTGCCCATGATCAAGCCACCGGCACGTAACACTCTTACATGCACTGCGCTGGACGCAATTGGCTTCCGAGTGCTTAGCGCGCTATTAGGCGTAGCCGGTAAACAGAGTCAATCCCAGCCACTCTCACAGATGGCTTTCTCCTACAGGTAAAATAGACCCTACTCATACTGTCGTAAATAACTCGTTTTTGGCAGAGAGTTTATCTATATAACAGAGCGGCCAAAAACCAGAGTCAGGCGTGAGATTGAAAGCATATATTGACTTCATGCCTGGGAAAGATATTTTCGCATTTGATTAATTACAGCCATTGTCGTTACAGGTCAAAGCTAATTACGGCGGAGGTCACGAACTTCCATCTTGTCCGAGTCTTGTTTTGCTGTAAGCGCTGATATTGAAACTAGAGCCTCATTGGCCATAATAATAGCAACACCTTGCGCGCCGGCCTGTATGGGCGCGCCGTTCACCCTCTACCATATTTTGCCTAAATGCGCTCGATTGTGCCCAGCGCCACTATCTTAAATTACTTTTCACCCCTTTCATCACTCCTATCACCTAGCCTCGGATATTCTCTTGGTATAAGTATAAAATATATGTGAGTATGTGTTATGGCAAGGTTTGTCTGTAGGGTTTCTCTGTAGGGTTTGTCCGTTGGAATGATAATGCTTTCCATATTGCTGTAAAACTTGTTACGCATGTGTCCCGAGTTCCTCCAACTTGACGGAAACCTAGCAAACCTAGGGACTGTTCAGTTGTATTGAATATGTGGATTTCGCGGAAAAAATTATACTCGAAGCTAAAAAGCTTTGCTACGTCTTACAATTAACTGCAATTACCTACCATATCTCAACATTCAATCTTAATTCAATATTTTTTGCTTAAAGGAAATACCACCCGAGCTTCCAATCAGGACCATCATGACCCCATCCCTATATCATCCCTACCCTCCTGGGGTGTGCACCCTATGAGGTAATAGGTGTGTAAAGGCACATTTACCCATCTGTCCTTGCCATGTATACGTTTGTGTATTTCAAACATAGGAATGTTTGAATGAGCAAAACATATCTTTCCTTATGTTTGTAAACTTATTTTTTCTTTTCATCATATCAATAAAATTGTCATATTGTAATTCCTCCCTATCTATGGCATATTTCAACGTCGGTTCAATGGTACCGATGTCAATCTATGCTGCATATCCTAGGTCAGCATTTGTTAAATATGGACTGACCCTATCAATTCACATCAGATCTAATAGCACCCCTGGTAAAAAGCTCTGTATGCGCAGCAGGCTGATGGTATGGTTTTCAATCAGAACGGTCTGGACGTTTTTGAGCCAAATCATTATAGTTAAATTTGGGAGCTTGCTAGCATTTCCATGGTAAGGTATATGGCCTCCTTAATGAAATCTTGACTAGTTAGAAATTTCAGGGGAGACAGCGAGACCACGTGACCACACCATTAACCTTTCAATTCGTCTTTTTCTCACTTAAAAACGTTCGATTATTATCGTCTGCCAGTAAACTGTTGTATCCCTGGCTTCATGAGTGTGATCGCGCTCTTTGCGCTGTTTGATTGCTTTGTGAAGCAAAGGTCTACTTAATAATACAGTGGACTAATATAGTGCGTCCTTAGGTCACATCGACCTTCTTTCCCGATACTTCGTGGACGAATACGCTTTGATGACACTGTCTAAAAAGTAAGACTACAAGGTACGGTTGGTATACCACTTGTCCACAGACACCTTGTGTTCATCAAGTAGGTGAAACATACCTCTCAGCAGGTCTGACTCCTCTGTCTAAATATTCTCTAAAGCGGGGACCCATGAGTGTGTGTGGAGGGGGGGGGGGGGGGGGGGGGTTGGGGTGTGATCAGCTTTTGTGTCTAGAGTTAAGTGTGATAGACCTATTTCTTCTCCACCTGACGTGCGGTTGCGGCGCCCTGTCTCGGCATAACTTGAAATAATAGTATATCATGAATATTTACAATTGGTCAACACATGTTCAAAATCATTACAATAATTCATTTTTGGATAGTGCTATTGAATTTTAAATAGATATTGAACTTAAAAAAATTCTAAATCATTTACAATTATCCTTGATACAGTGTTTGGATACTCAAAATAATATTTTCCCCGGAGTCTATTGACATACTAGTGGGTAATCTCGTTACTTGCTTAGTTCAGGCTGGTAAAAAACTTCCACGCACCAGGTTTAGAAAAAGTCCGCGTCCATTTTGGAATGATGAACTAAACAGACTAAAGAAAATTAAAGTTAATTGTTACAATAGATGGAGAGCTGCTGGTAGGCCTCGTGCTGAAAATAGTGAGTTATAACACGATCACCAGTTAGCTAAAAACATCTTCCGGATGTCTCTTAGGAATATCCAGCCACTGGTCTAGGCGCTAACAAGAAAGTCTACGTTGCTTACTTTGACGCAGCGAAGGCTTTTGATAGCATCTGGACCAATGACCTCTTTTTCCAACTACATAATGCAGGTTTAGTTGGAAAAACTTGGCGACTCCTATATAAATCATACGAAAAAAATTATATGCAAAGTATGACTTGCTGGGCACTATTCAGATTGGTATCAGATGAAGTGTGGCATACATCAGGGGGGATTTTCAGCCCTTTTGAAGTATGCTGCCTTCATTGACATACTTCTCAGAGAAATAGAAACCTCTGGTTATGTCTGCCATATCTCTAATATCTCAGTTAGTCCGGTAGCATATGCTGATGACCTGTCTGCGTGTTGTTTATCTAAATATAACCTTGATAGAGTTCTTAAAATGGTTCATGAATACTTTTGTAAGTGGCGTTTTTAAGTGCCATTATGGTATATGACGAGAAGAAGCATGAGTCCAAGCGTAATGCTAAATTCAGAAGTTTTTCTCTCGGTAACAAGAAGGTCAAAGAATGTGAAGAATATGACCATGTAGGCGTAAAAAAACTGTTTATTTAGCAATTCTACCGTGAGAACCAAAGACCAAATTAGTCTGGGACATAGAGCCTTGCATACAATTACAAGTATTGGCATCAAATCCAAAGGAGTCTGCATGGCTGTATGTAAAACTATCTTTTGGTTTATAGTTGCCCCTATAGTCACATATGGCAGCGAATTGTGAATATTAAGACCAGACGAAATTGAACTTTTAAGCAAATTTGAAAGGTATGTTGGACAACACTGCCAACGTTTCCCCCCAAGATCCCCAAACTACAGTGCTGTATGACCCTTTGGGTGGATACGCATTGAACGTTTTATTCAGGTTAAAAAGTTGCTCTTTCTCAGAACTATCATGTAAATCCAGATGATTCGTTCACTAAAAAAGTCCTCATTGATAGGTCTAATGTGTACCAGAATGATTGTACGGTATGCCCGAAATGAAGTTAATAGCCCAGTATTTGAACTACTAAATATGTGTAAAGCTTTTGATATTTTTGATATGTGTATTGCCATGATTAATGGCGGTTGTTATCTTAGCAAGGATGAATGAATAATACTAGCCTCTTAAAAGACCACGATTTTAGATTAAAGAATCTATCTTTTAGTCATAAGGTATGTATCCAGTGTCCCCTTGGGATCAGAGAAGATTTAATGCATTTGGTTATGCAATGTCCTGATACACAGAATATGAGAAATGAAATGTTTCCAGTGATTAATGTGATTGATGATGTATATGTAAGAGATATATTAGCAGAACAACAAGACATCTTCTATTATATGTCATGATGGGCAAACACCCACCTGGAGTTCCTTTCGAATCAGTAGCAAATATTTGGCTTGTGTCATTGCTAAGATGTACATACGTTTACTCACTAAACGGTGATTTTTGCCTGAACTCCGATCTAAGCGAGGCCAAACTGATAGATTCATTGAAATAGATAACATTGGAATAGAGCCAAATATGTTCCTACGCCATGTGACACTTTAAATAAATATGTTATTTAGAATGAATATTGTTGCCTTTTCACATAAATTGAATGGCGTCACAAAATAACTGGAAACATTTATGTTTGTAAATTCTGGGAATAACTTCTTGATACAGGGTCATTTTGATATGTTTACATATGTCTAAGTCCTCGCTCTTTTCCTCATAGTCAGACGACCTATGACTGTCTAGGCCGTCACTGAGCAGTGAAGGAAGAGACCAAGCAGAACACAAATTCTTATAGGCATGCACACACGCAGTGCATGGATTTTGGCTCTTTCCTCTATTCTGAATTTCACCAAAACATGGTTGCTTCAAACACGCATTTTGGGTATTAAATGTTAACAGATAAGCTTTGAATGTATTCTAGTACCTACACCTTTTTTGTAGGCTATGTTTTTTCGTTTTTTCTCTTTCCCATTGTTGTAAAAAATCTCGGATAAGTATCTGATTCTTGGTCAACATCTCTTTTTATGGATAGATTTATTAAATATTTATGTGAAGGTACCTGGCGCAATCTGTATTATTCTATAGACGACCCGGGCCCATTTAGTGGAAACCATTTTCTGTGTGTCCTGTGACAAGTCTTTCCCCCTTAATAAGTCGCACTACGCTCAATATTTCTCTGTCGCAGGTATGCTAGTACCTACACATAAATGGTCAGCTATGTCTTCGATTTTCCTTGGCTCCCGCCTTCAGTATTACTAAGGGACGACGAAAACATGGATGCGTAATCTCCTATAGATCAGTGTACATACTGTTTTTTGGAGAAATCTTCTAATACTTAGTTATGTGGGGTCCTGTGACACCCATTTATCTCCTCATGTATTTCCTTTGTTTCTTTTGTCAAATTATAATATCCTGTTTTTGTATATTTATATGTTGAGTATGATTTTGTAATTGAGAAATTACAGTTAATAAGCACATACATACAATACGCCTTATTTATAGCTCAGATTAGTGCGGAGAGAATCATGTTACACTTTCCCAATACTTTGTTTCAAAGTTGTGCACACTAGAAGTTGAAAAAAGTCTCATTTTCCTGAGGTAATCTGAATAAAGTTTGAACGGAGCAAAATTTGGAAAATATGGTACCCTTCACTCCGAATCTTTGCTCTACATTTGCATATGACAGAAGGCAATGATTCAACAAAGGCATTTCATCCTAATCTAATTTCATAGAAATGTGAAAGTGTTCGGTCCACACATGTAAATAAGAGCTCCGTTTGGAATCACCTTGCATGTTTTTCTTTACCAACAACATCTTACCCCAATCTGGGAGGATACATTTGTGGTGCTTAATGTTTATTTATCATGGGACCTCTCAGGCAGTGTATACTTTAGATGGTCAATTAAGAGTAGGGTATAGGTAAACCTAAGTCAAAAAGCGAAGTTTATAACTCCCATAGGCTAACTTTTAAAATAGCAATGGACAACTATTTTGCCACATTTTGGTCCATTTGAAAACCAGTGAAATAACCCAATGCAAGAGGTTGTGAGATAGGTGTTTATATTAACTGTTCAGGAGGGAAATCGCGCTGTTTTGCATGGGGCGCCCGCGGTTGCAAAAATAGGGCTTGTTGTAGTGTGGTTGTGGGGATCCGTGCGCCGGCCATCAGTTTCGTGAGTTGCCGGCTTCAATAATTTTCGTGGCAATAGACATTCCTATGGGACATCGGCTCAGGTCTAAATGATTAGGTGTGATTCAATAGATGCCAATGTTTTACTATACTCCCCCCACATGTGCTTGAAGGTCGGACATATTTGTGGCACTATATCTTGTCTCGCATACACTACTTTCGTACACTGTGAGGACTGGTTGCCGTTCGCAGCATATGGTGTGCAGGAGTTTGAAAGAAATAGTGCACGGAAGAACAGGCGCGCCTGACACGGACATGGGAACCTTTCCATTGAAAAAAACTGCAAGCCCTGCTAATCTAATACTACATGTAAAAAATGTGTGTTTTCTTTCAGGGAAGATAAAGTTAGCCACGTGACCTGGCTAGAAATGATGCCGTTTTTCCAACTAGTCGAACCCATTTGCTGAGGGTGCCAGTTTCAGAGTTTGCTAATAAGGGAACGGCTTGCAGCCGTATTTAAAGGCACTAAGCGTCTAGGAATAAATCATAAACTGAACTTTAGACAACAACACATTTTCTTAATCAGGAAGAACATGATTTCTAAATATATCCGTATTTTATACTCGGTAGGTAAAGCATTGGGAATCTTGCTAGAAAAATACAAATGAGTATTCTTATTGGTGCAACAGTTGCGCTTTGCTTGCTGCTGAATAAACTTAAACTCATGTAGCATCACACAAGAGGCGTGGAAGGCAACTTCTAATCCCCATATATACGTCCTTGGTTGTTGATATTCCTCTGCATCGTACGGCTTCATACACCAATTACCATTGACAGGTAACTATTCAACCTTAACCTTTTCATGCCTGTAACGCCAAAAATGCCCGGACTATTTTGACGATATCTTCGTGAACGGAACATTGCTGGAAAGTTTTAGAAGGAGTAATGTTGATCAGAATCTAACCAACAACCTCCCTTCAAATAATTTGTGCATCTATGATTAGATTATTTCAAAGGCATCTGAGATAGAGATAACACTTGGATTAGGGGTTACCAGACCGGAATGGGTTAATACGGCAGTAGATGTGGCGATATTCATAATCCCTTCCCTCCCAATTCTGAGACAGTTCGATAAGGATGCCTTGAGCAAGGTGTGGTGGTGCTGCCAATAGATTGTGACCCTGGCTAATGGCTGACCCTGATGGTGGGCAGGGGAGAATTACATAACCTTTCGTACTCATTAGTCATTCACAAGTCATTAGCAGTAAGGTAACTGCTAATGACTTAGTTGCACTGACAGCCTGCTTAGAGGCTGTTAAGAGGCTAAGATGGCCGCCCCCAGTGTCTCTATTTTGTGTCTATTAGGAGGTGTTTGAACCGCAATATACTTCTTGTATGAAGGTTGGCACTGGTGGGAACTTGGGTTTAAGTAGATAATACCATAAGAAACTATTTGGGTCTCTGTTTTATACATGGTGGAATTGTTCTTTAACTTTTTCTGTTACCGGGCACCAAGTGGCCAGGGTGGCCAAATTAGTTCACATTTATCTCACACGTGAATGAACGACTCAGTATAGAGATAGGTCGACCAGGTGAAGCCATTGATCTACTATTGCTGGTACTACAGCATACTGTCTCATAAACCTTTGGTCATATCCAATCGTTCTTATTATAAGCCAAGCTATTGCCTTGCATGCCCGGAAATAGCCGGAAAAGCGTAAATATATAAAACCATATTTAGGATAACAAAATGGTTATTTGGAATGTGGAAAGATCAAACGGATCAGTAACTCTGATCTTTATCACAACATCCGATTGAAGGGGATTATCTCTTCAATGGATATGTATGGGGAGTGACACTGTGGGAAAGGTGTTGAATATGCTGGAAGGGGATTATCTCTTCAATGGATATGTATGGGGAGAGACACTGTGGGAAAGGTGTAGAATATGCTTGAAGGGCATTATCCCTTCAATGGATATGTATGGGGAGTGACACTGTGGGAAAGGTGTTGAATATGCTGGAAGGGGATTATCTCTTCAATGGATATGTATGGGGAGAGACATTGTGGGAAAGGTGTAGAATATACTTAAAGGGGATTATCTCTTCAATGGATATGTATGGGGAGAGACATTGTGGGAAAGGTGTAGAATATGCTTAAAGGGGATTATCTCTTCAATGGATATGTATGGGGAGAGACACTGTGGGAAAGGTGTAGAATATGCTTGAAGGGCATTATACCTTCAATGGATATGTATCGGGAGAGACACTGTGGGAAAGGTGTTGAATATGCTTGAAGGGCATTATCCCTTCAATGGATATGTATGGGGAGAGACACTGTGGGAAAGGTGTAGAATATGCTTGAAGGGTATTATCCCTTCAATGGATATGTATGGGGAGAGACACTGTGGGAAAGGTGTAGAATATGCTTGCAGGGGATTATCTCTTCAATGGATATGTATGGGGAGAGACACTGTAGGAAAGGTGTTGAGTATGCTGGAAGGGGATTATCTCTTCAATGGATATGTATGGGGAGAGACACTGTGGGAAAGGTGTAGAATATGCTTGAAGGGGATTATCTCTTCAATGGATATGTATGGGGAGAGACACTGTGGAAAAGGTGTTGAATATGCTTAAAGGGGATTATCTCTTCAATGGATATGTATGGGGAGAGACTAGTGGAAAAGGTGTAGAATATGCTTAAAGGGGATTATCTCTTTAATGGATATGTATGGGGAGAGACACTGTGGGAAAGGTGTAGAATATGCTTGAAGGGTATTATCCCTTCAATGGATATGTATGGGGAAAGACACTGTGGGAAAGGTGTTGAATATGCTGGAAGGGGATTATCTCTTCAATGGATATGTATGGGGAGAGACACTGTGGGAAAGGTGTAGAATATGCTCGCAGGGGATTATCTCTTCAATGGATATGTATGAGGAGAGACACTGTGGGAAAGGTGTAGAATATGCTGGAAGGGGATTATATCTTCAATGGATATGTATGGGGAGAGACACTGTGGGAAAGGTGTAGAATATGCTCGAAGGGGATTATCTCTTCAATGGATATGTATGGGGAGAGACACTGTGGGAAAGGTGTTAAATATGCTCGAAGGGGATTATCTCTTCAATGGATATGTATGGGGAGAGACACTGTGGGAAAGGTGTAGAATATGCTGGAAGGGGATTATCTCTTCAATGGATATGTATGGGGAGAGACACTGTGGAAAAGGTGTTGAATATGCTTAAAGGGGATTATCTCTTCAATGGATATGTATGGGGAGAGACACTGTGGGAAAGGTGTAGAATTTGCTTGAAGGGGATTACTAGTATCCCTTCAATGGATATGTATGGGGAGAGACACTGTGGGAAAGGTGAAATAGTTTTGCTAATTGAAGTAAGACTACAGTAATATAAAAATCTTGATCTGTTGAATGCTGTTTGCCCTTATTCTCTCTCTCTCTCTCTCTCTCTCTCTCTCTCTCTCTCTCTCTCTCTCTCTCTCTCTCTCTCTCTCTCTCTCTCTCATTTGTGCATGTCTATGAATTAGTACTAACGCTGTGCACCTCTCCCGGGCATTTTGTTACACCAGACATGTTAAAATTGAGGATAACATAATCTGGCGCTCATAAGCCCCGCTTGAACTTTATTTTTGCATAAGCACAGCACCATGTTAGGACCCTAATGGGGACCTTTACGCTTCAGTGAAGTAATTTCTGTATATTTCCTTTGTTTCTCTATTATCACTAGACAGTTTTTTGTCACGTGGTTCCATGTTAGATCACCTATCTAGGTTTCTTTTCTAGGGCTAGGTGACTTAACTTTTAAGCTACCATTTAGTTGAAAGCCCTTTATATGTTTTCTTTTTGTTTCTTGTTTAAAATTATGTGCTGTTTCTATAGCACCTGTTAATGTATATTAAGGTGAATTTATTTGTAATATTGTATGTATGATTTTGTAATGTAAACATTACAGCAAATAAACATATATATATATATATATATATATATATATATATATATATATATATATATATATATATATATATATATATATATATATATATATATATATATTATCGGCGCAAACAAGTGGACCTAGGTTCAATTCCTTCCTTATGTCTGCTAATTTGTTGGCAGTCCACTGGGTCGATGTATATTGTGTTTTATGACGTCACAGGTAGGCGACATGTAGGCCTGGTTCGCCATTTCAAAACATGTTCTGCAGCCCATGGTTTTCTGGGGACAACCTGCAAACCAGATAGGGCCCCGTTGAAAGAGGTACTGGGAGGACAGTTCAGTTACAGGGAAGGGGAAAGGCAAGTGTTGCGGCAGGGCGCTAAAGGCTGCAGGATTAGTAGAAAATGTCAGTGTAGTAAGGATCCGTGCGCCTAAAAATTGAGTGGCGGGCGCATGGATCCAAGCCCATAGTACGGGCGGAAGGTGCATGAATAGGGTACTGATCAACACATGGGGACGTGTGAAATGGCAGATAGAAGGTGAATGGGTGAGAGTTGCATAAAGTAATAGTCATGTGCAGCAAGTGTGCATGCAAGTGACAATATCAACATCATAGGGAACTTAAGGGAACATTTCCTTCATCAACAAATATAAATTAACACTTACACCCATTAAACTTCACAGATCTCAATTTCTATGTGAAGGCTAGGCATTAGTTACATCCGTTAAGGGGGCTCGGGACCTTCGCAACTTTAAACAGGGTGTTTTCTTTTTGTTTTTTTTTGATATGTCAAAGCTGAAAAGGTTTGCTATTTATTTCTTTGAATTAGAACTCTCAACTAGAACTACAAATGACAAAAAAGGACTTTTAAAAAAGCTTCCTACTAGAATAGAGGACTCCTGAAGCAACATGCTGTGATGTTTATCTAAGATCATAATAGCCCTTCCTTATCTGATCTCCCCTGGGAGTTGTGCTGTATTGGCTGATGCAGGTTAGGTATCAGGGAAGTTCCTGACCAGCTTATGAATGTGTATTCTATCAACAGGAAGTATCAAGAAGCCTGCACTGGGCATTTATGAGTGATTGCAATTGCAATTAGAGTATTGAGTCAAATGTGTGATTCTTGGGCACCAGCTGTCTTGCTCTACGTGAAAAGGGCAGACAATTCAGATAAAGTCCATCAGAAGCTCCAGAGATCTATAGTTGCGATTTAGGGGTAGGAGAGCACATTTAGATGCTCACCCCTGGACAGCGTAGAGTCTGTTGTATACTTTCAATGTGAAGTCGCTACAGAAGAAAGAGGAAGTCTAAATGTTATGGAATATCTTCTGTATCAGAAGATGGGGAGAATTAGAGGAAATGACTGAGGATTCACTAACTATCCATAGTGCCAGTTGTAGAAAGCTTACACTGCTGAATACTAGTTCCGATAACAGTGGCATAGCATCAAACATGCAGACTCTGAGGAAAGACACTGATCCTGACTCAGGAGATGAGACAGACTCTTGTGATGAAAGGGTAACAGAAAGAAAAAATCTTAATTCACAAGAATTTGAAGTCAGCCTTCAGTGTGTGCACACTGCCTTGATGGAAATTAAGTTAGAACAATGTCAAGTCAGTAAAAGGCAACGACAGCTTCGATCAGCCTATTTTGGAGATGCTCAAATGAGAATTAGGATGGAAAAAGAAATTCTTTCCTAGTGTTGACAAAAGTGGATGATTTTATGCTATAATCAGACAATCAGCTATAGCAGGATTCCTGTGTGGAAATGGCAAAAATACCCTTCAAGAGTCTAGTGCAGCTATGGATCCGCCTCCTATATAGTTACCCCAAAAAAGAAGCATGAGGTATCTAATTTCATATATCTCTTTCCATTGGAGAGAATCAATGTTTTATCTCTCTCTTCAATAGATACTAGAGGCCTAGGGTTCAACAATAACCAGATATTTCCAGAGACAGAGTAGTGCTAATAGCACATACATGTATTATCCAGTCGCCCTTCTCAAAGCACTATTGTCCTGACCTCATGAAATGTTTTACAATGTAACTTCTTTTTACTAGCTTCCATTGTAAATCAACCCTGTACATACCTGTAGCATCCTAAATCACCTTTTAATACTATTTTGGTTATATCTCAGCAATCAGAGCTAATTTCAGAAAACACATTTTGACTAGAGACTTTAAACAGAACCTAACCGAGTCTCCAAATATTTTCCGAATTTATTCTAGATCCCGCACCTAGCTCCCAACTCTCCTCCAATTTCCTCCAAAGTTATTTTCATAAGTCCTAGCATAGCAAAGATCATTATCTATAAGTTTGCGATACTACAATCTATGATCCAAAAAGGAAAATACAAGTACTAGAAGTGAAATTATAGTCATCATGCTTGTCTTAAAATTCTACTTCAATCCTAATTGCTATGGAAAAATGAGAGAAATATGATTGCACTTCAGAGTACTACTAGTGGAGCGGATTCACCTCCAGACAGCCAAATAGCCTTAATGGCTAGGTAGTCTCTAATAGCCTGTTATCTTCCCTTATGAGTTGGGGGAGGAGTGCTCACCAGGGGGCCATGCTCTCCCAATAGAAACTACCAAAATCTGCTCTAAAATCCCCTTTTATTCCAATAAATCAGGTACAAAGTAAACTATTAGATTTGCAAACCATTCTACCAATACAGGCAAATCATATTCTTAATTAAGATTTGCCCCGAAAGTTTTATAAACAAGTAGAAAATCATGTCAGGTTGTAGAAAATGAATAGCTATACTAATCTGTGATTTAGAATGCTTTCTGAAATCACCATACATTTTTGAAAGAACCTCCTTCAATCAATATTTATCCTACAAGGCTCAAATCTTTATACATGATAAAAAAACACCCTTGGGCAAATAATTTATTTTTATTTTATTTTTTTGATATCTGCTCTAATTGTTTCTGAATCGGACTTCAAAAATGAAGAAAAAAATATTGATCATGACTTTAACTTGCTGTAAATTCCTTTAGAAACAAAAATAATGAAAAAATGAAAAACTATAACTTGCTCAAGGATGTTTTCTATATAATATACAAATATCAACTGTGTTAAACCTTTATTGAAGCCAGGAGGTACTTTGCAAAAACATATGTATTAGAAATCTGCATCACTGTCTCTCGGCCCCACCCCCAGGAAACTGTGAAGGTTTCAAAAACATGTTCAGGATATTTGACCTCTCCGGAGTCTCAGCTTTCATAAAATATATAGTTTATGTGAGTTTTCTTGTACCTAGACCAAAGTATTGATCAATCTTTACGTGGAAGTCTCACTTAAAGAACGAAGGTCCCGAGCCCCCTTAAACTACTAGTATATATTTTCTTGAAGAAATCTCAACTTCACAACTGTGGTAATGTTTATTATAAATCAAAGATAAAAGATCGTTTTTAGGCAAGGCCCAACATAAAGTCATCGGCAATTTAGGCAGACGTCCTTTCTGGGATCAGCGGTTTTGACCAACATTTCATTTTAGTAAAGTAAAGTAAAAAAAAAATAACAGAAATAAAGCCACTGTTATTTCGAGTAGGAAATATTTCTAAGTGCCACACGAAGCACTGGGCAGGGGGAAAAATATCTAATGTTGTTGGTGCATGGGATCGATCCTGCGCCCCCAGAACTGGTAGCCAAGTACACTATCTATGAGGCCATTGCGACTTGTGTCTTACAAAAATATGTGAAAAGAGAGGAATATTCATGAAATCCCGTAACTCATCATCCTGTAACTCATCGTTGAGGATCGTTCCTAGCATTGCGAGTTTAATGTTGTCATTTACTACTTGGCCACTTTTATTGATTGTCCCTCATATTTAGATACGGTTGCAAAATGAATTTGATCTCCCCCCTCCCCTTGTCATTTCAACACGTGCTTCCGTAATCGTATGCCGCAAAGGTTCGTGGAATGTCGTTAAAAACCAATTACGAGCGCCAAAACAACTGAAAATTTGTTTTTGATCCACCAATCCCTTTGCAAATAAAGAAGCAATAGTATATCTATACGCCTTCACATGTTGTTAACTTTTTGGCATCGCTGTCAAATTTTCCTAACTATAGGAACAACTTCTGGTTGTGTTCAGATTTCTACACTCGCGAACGTTTCACTTTTCCAGCCGCTCCGAGGCACGGTATAAACAATGGCGTCTACTCCGTCTAGACTGAAATAACCCCAGAAAAGATCCTCGAGACCCAGAAGCAGCCATGTAAAACAGATTTGCAGTATGTCTATATCTGCAAACTGACGCCCACTGGTTCGTACAGGGACGAGGTTCTAAAGGGTATACAAAATACTTTTTTTATTTCTAAAAAAAACACCACAGTTAAGTTTATCAGGGATTTATTTTTCTTAAAAAAAACCCAGATCATGCCAGGAGAAGACAAAAACATCCTGTTTTGGTAATGTCTTCGAATTCGTGACAGGAGCATCTTAATTAGCCCATTAATGCTCACAGCGACCAAATCGGCTTGTCTATTTTAGTAATATCTTAGTGACTAGAGCGTTCTGAGGATATCTTTGTAAGAGAAATGTTGGTCAAACCAAATTCTTAACATTTCTGGAGATTTTTTGAAGGTTTATTATGATCATGTGCTTAATTGTTTAGTTTTTTCTATTGGTGAATTGGTCAATTAAAGACGCCCAGGCATAATGAATGTTCAAGAAACAAATGTACGCGTCCCGAGCACATCCCGTGGATGTGGAATTTCGTCTTTTCGTCACTTTTTCTGTCATATTGCGGCTAAATCATGACTAGCCGGTTGTAACTGGTGGAAAACCACCGCCTAACCCCAAGTCACTGGCAATTTACTCACATGCCCCAGGTGGGACTGTGGATGCTTCTACTGCTACAGACCTTCTCCTGAAAAACGTATTTGAATAAAGTTTATTTCTTCTTGAATTTCATGCATTAGCTGGCTTAGATTTTCAGTCCTAGTAATATTAGCAAAAGATCCCTAAACGTCAAAAGAGCCATTGGTCATTGATGACTAGCAGTTACTCAGACTTCCAAATCAAAGAAATTTTCTTTGCATTATATTTGCACTATAGATGGGGAACTTGCCTTGACAATCCATGTGCTAGTGGATGAGTAAACGACTTTACCCAGGGAAAACCACCGCCTGATACCAATAAAGCGACAGTCAACTGGCACTGTCTCTCACCACTGCCTGTTAGGATGTAGCGAATGAGTAAAACGCTAAACTCAACCATTGGCGTTACTGTTTACACAGTGATGCGGAGAGAAGAAGTGGAAACTAAGGGTCCATCCGCATACACACAGCCGTGCTCGGCTCATTCTGCGACCATGCCATCCATCAGCCAGTGATTAATACAGACACTCTCGCTCTGCATGTAGCCGCCGCAGCATACACTCGTACTCCCGTTACCATGACAATACTGATGCTCAACTATAAATGCGGCAATTACACAATGATCGTCTTCACTTTTCTCTTAACTCTCTGAGCCCGTGAGTCGCCTCCCATCAGCCCGTCCTTCTCGCCACTCTGTCCACGCCGGTCAGAGGCTCACCTGCCACCAGCCCGTCCACGCCGGTCAGACGATGACCCTTCTCAATCAGACCGGGGGGACTGCGGGATCCTTACAGCACGAGCACTGGAATCAGTTCCCGCCCCTGCCCTACCACTTCCATCTAGTCATGGGCCTGTGTCTGGGCTTCACAGCTGTCACTGGGACGGTGGGAAATGCTGTCTTCCTGGGGGTCCTACTCAGGTAAGTGTTTCTACCACTACCATCTAGTCATGGGGCTGTGTCTGGGCTTCACAGCTGTCACTGGGACGGTGGGAAATGCTGTCTTCCTGGGGGTCCTACTCAGGTAAGTGTTTCTACCACTACCATCTAGTCATGGGCCTGTGTCTGGGCTTCACTGCTGTTACTGGGACGGTGGGAAATGCTGTCTTGCTGGGGGTCCTACTCAGGTAAGTGTTTCTACCACTACCATCTAGTCATGGGCCTGTGTCTGGGCTTCACAGCTGTCACTGGGACGGTGGGAAATGCTGTCTTGCTGGGGGTCCTACTCAGGTAAGTGTTTCTACCACTACCATCTAGTCATGGGGCTGTGTCTGGGCTTCACAGCTATCACTGGGACGGTGGGAAATGCTGTCTTCCTGGGGGTCCTACTCAGGTAAGTGTTTCTACCACTACCATTTAGTCATGGTGCTGTGTCTGGGCTTCACAGCTATCTACGTGTTCACCTCTCTCTCGAGGCTGCCCCAGTAGCCGAGTAGTCTGGAGTGCTGAGGACAGCGTCTGATTCTTGCCTTTGCTATAGGTACCGCTTCCAATGTGCCGCGGAACTTTTTAAGTCGACGATTTTTCCGTTTTCTGTGTCTTTCTTCCTTTTTTAAAGTCATATTTTACAAGTTATTGTCGGATAAAGTGTATTGCTAAATTAGTTAGGAACAGCACCGAGCAACTGGTTGGTTGGGTAGTGGGCTCGTAATTGCAGATCTTTTCTCCTTGTCGGGTACTTTGGCTGATTTCACGGCAAGACAGTTTACCTGGCATTACCTTATTTCACTCTTACATTGATGAAACTCGCGAGTACAGAATCTTATAGATTGTCTTCTTTAACATAGTTAATGGTTAAAAATTCACATAAAAACAACTTACACTAACTCCGGTATATGGCCGTTGTTGGATACATAAAGTCTACAAGCCATATTCGTAGTTAGGGTCGTGAACGCCATCTCGGCAACACACTAAGCGCTCGTATTTCTAGGTTGATTTTCACCTAAAAACCAGTCATATTCGTATTCTAACTTGTTGCATCTTCTATCACCATCCTTCTTGACTAAGCGCGTTGTTAGATACATAAAAGTCACCGCTTTCGACGTCTAGCGAAATGCATTTCTGAAAGACACATGGAACCTGGTTTCGTATGAAATACAGGCAGTCCTTTCAGTGATCCCTAAAAATGATAACATCTACTCTGATTATATATTCCATGACTGTCCCAAAATATGGAACAGGCGCGATCCATTCCTGTTTCATGGACGAGAGTTGTTGCTTAAGGATGTCCGCAACATTTAAAGTTTTGTCCAGTTTTTGATATGTTACATATTAGAAGATAATTCAAAAGGAAATATTTCCTGGGACCCTTGAGGACGTCGACTGCAGATGGATTTCCATGTAATGTTTGAGACAACGGGGTGCTGTCCATACACTGTGCCTCTCAAAGTATCTCACCAGCTGTAATACAAAGATAGATAACATCGTCTCTGGCGAATATTTCAAATACACGTGCACTTTGATTCAGCTGTAGAGTACTAGTATACTTTAATGATTTGTCCGAATGCTTTCGAACGCCTAAGGTAATTTGCAAATTTAGATCATGGCCTGGACTGTGAATTGTATTAACCCTCCCTTATGTAAAATGCCTTTATAAAAGTTGGAACAATGACACACCTTTAAGTCTAATTATAAGATATGCTAGAATAGAATAGAAGACTGCGACATTTATGGCTACTGTAAATTAGAACCAGAGAGTATCCTTCATGTATTTTTGTGAATGTGGTACTGCATGTGGGATATGGGAAGATGTGGTAACCTGTAAAATGCTTTCGGAGAAAATAAGGGTTACTTAACTGACCTACATATCCTATTTGGTGATCCAACATATGATCCCATATTCCATGGAATTATATTGATAACTAAAATTGCAATTTATAAAAAATAAAGTTTCTCACCAAGTAGCCTCTCCAGGTCAGATTATATCTGTATTAAATCATCAATTTAGAGTGGAGGGATACTTAGCAAGAGTTCAAGGAAAACTTAAATTCTTTAGAGGGTTCTGGTCTCCTATTTGGAGAGAAATGATACGGTAAGCCTTTTAAGTATAGTTATTTGTCACATATTCTACTTTGTCATCATATAAACAACTGAGATGTTGACACAGGATGTTATACTCTGCTTCTCAAAACAAGGGTCACACAAATGATGTTTTTATTCTATGTTGAATAAAAAAACAAGTGGCGAAACATTTGCTGATTGCACAAATTTTTTTAAAAAACACTATCAGATGTACTGTTACAAGGCGGCTGTCACGAACACAGGTTAATGTGATTATTGCTACTGATTTATTTTGCACCAGATTTCTTGTTTACTTGTCGATTACATTATATCCAACTCACCTGCCTCAGAAAATGTTAACTTGTCAAGTACATGTCTCCCAATAAACACCTCTAGGTAAATGAAGGTCGTCATGTTGTTTACCTGTCAATTACATGTTTTCCAACTCACCTGCCTAAGACAAATGCGGAACGTCATATGGTAAACTTGAAAATTAAATGATTTCCAATTAACGAGACGGGTAATTACGTGAAGGTCATAATAGTGTTTACTTGTCAATCATATTTTTCCCAAATATCAGCATCAGAGAGGTGTGACGTCACATTGTTGACTTGTACAGTGCATACCTCAAACTAGACAGCATCGGAAAAATGCATGACGTCATTGTGTTCTTCGCTTGTTAATTTATAGTGTAATCCCTTACATCACTGTAGTCCGTGGGCTACCATGGGTTACCGTGCACCCCCAGGGCAGTACCACCCTGGTATGGTTTTGTAGGCAGGAAGTTGTTGATCATGAATCATGTTAACATCGCATAAACTCAAATGAACACCTCATTTTAGGGTAATTTCTCTCAAAAATAATTTAAAATGCATACTTTTTGAGACAGAGAGTCAGACTTGGCACAAATATACTTCAGGTGGTAAAGATGAGAAATGAGTGTGAACAAATGTGATAGATGACCCTTGGCGGTCAATTTTGACCGCTTTTGGTCAGAAAATATCCAAAATCGGGTGTTTTTAAGAGAAATTATGTTCAATTTGTTCAACCTTACATGCAATGCTGCATTTGGAGTTTTAAAAAACTCCTTTATAATATCCTGAAGAGATTGGGTGATGTGAACCATACATATATCTATGTGGGTGTTGATAGCAGACCATCAGGAGCCAAAAACCTCTAAAATTACAAAAATCATAACTCTTGGAAATATTTGATCAAATTCTTGTTTGATGGCCTTCTTACCAAAATTTCTCATTCACTTTACTCTTGATAATCAATAAGGTCCTTGTCTAGTGATGAAACGTAAAATAATATGTTGAAGGTGTGTATGCACTGAGTAACCTCACATTTAGGGTACATATGTAGAAACGGGTAAAAACTGACTGTTTTTGAACTTTAAGGTTTTTCTAAAAGTCATACATAAAGTTGTTCATACAAACAATAGATATAATTAAACAGTAGACACTATAAGCTTTCATTTGATGTACTATTAGACCCCCCTTTCACATTTTTGTATTAAAGGATTGGCTTCATACATTGTATCTTTAGTGATGGCTATATACAGCACATGGTGAAAAAATACAATGTTTTTTCCTGTGTCTGCATATTTACCCTAAATGTGGGGTCTCTCAGTACAACACACATATTAAACAATGACTTCATTAGACCAAGACCTTATTAACTATTACAAGTAATTTGAATGATAAATGATGCTAAGAAGCAACAAAACTAGAATGAGATGGTCATTAGCTGAGTTTTCACCATGTGCTGTATATAGCCATCACTAAAGCAACAATGTATGAAGCCAATTCTTTAATACAAAAATGTGCAAGGGGGGTCTAATAGTACATCAAATGAAAGCTGATAGTGTCTACTGTTTAAATATATCTATTGCCTGCATGAACAACTTTATGTATTACTTTTAGAAAAACCTTAAAGTTCAAAAACAGTCGGTTTTAACCTGTTTCTACATATGTACCCTAAATGTGAGGTCACTCAGTGCAGACACACCTATAACATTTTATTTTATGTTTCTTCACTAAACAAGGACCTTATTGATTATCAAGAGTAAATTGAATGAGAAATTTCGGTAAGAAGGCCATCAAACAAGAATTTGATCAAATACTCCTGATGGTCTGCTGTCAACACCCACATAGATATATGCATGGTTCACATTGCTCAATATCTTCTTGACATTCTAAGGGAGTTTTCTAAAACTCCAAATGCAGCATTGTATAAAGGTAAAGGTAAAAAGGTAAAGGTATTCGGTTTATAGTCACACAACCTTACTCCCTTAGCAGGCACTGTACACACGGCAACAATTTCAATCCCCAGAGGAATATTCCAGAGCACCCGGCAGCATATAGCGCACACGCTCTAAGCACAGCCTTATTTATGCTAGGTACCCATTTTGCAGCTGGGTAGACTGAATCAATATGGAATAAACTGTCTTGCCCAAGGACAGACCAAAGTGCCCCGGCCGGTAATTGAACCAGCGACCCTCTGATTACTAGTCCGACACCTAACCAACTGAGCAACTGTCCCCACGGGATGTGTAAATTGGACAAATTGAACATAATTTCTCTTAAGAACACCCGATTTCGGCCATTTTCTAACCAAAAGCGGTCAAAATCGACCACCAAGGGTCTTCTATCACATTTATTCACACTCGTATCTCATCTTTCATCTTTATCACCTGCAGTATAGTTGTGCCAAGTCTGAGTTCTCTGTCTCAAAAAATATATTTTTTATAAAGAAATCCCAAAAAGAATGCATCTTAAGTCATTTTTGAGAGATATTACGCCAAAATGAGGTGTTCATTTCGTTTTATGCGATGTTAACATCATGATTCATGATCCGCACCTTCCTGCCTACAAAACCATACCAGGGTGGGGGGGTGTAGGTAACCCATGGTAGCCCACGGACTACTGCTGTTAGACGTTATCCTCTGGTTTGAGGACTGCTTGATATTTATCTGTTAGTTGTCTCGGTCGCCATACACGTTGTGGCGTTGTAAAATTGTCAGTTTCTCTCTGCTTCAAACAAGATGGCTTCATTTAAGTATATTTTCTGAGTACATTGATTTAACTGAGACACTAAGATAATGTGTTAACACAGACAGTGTGTTACATCTCTCTCTCTCTCTCTCTCTCTCTCTGTAACAGTCTGTTTCTGCCTCACTCTCCCTCTGTTCCTCTCTCTCTGTCTCTCTAACACATTCAAAATAGTTTACATTTTCGTTATTAAGATAGATGAGATGGAAATAGTCCCTTTTTATCATGGTAAATAAGTCGAATTGTTTCTTATGTTTGTTTTCCAGTAAGATGTATGTGTCTTTTGTTCTCCTACAGGTCTCCCAAACGACGGAGGAGCCACAACATCTTTCTCATCAACCTCTCCCTGAGCGACCTGCTGGTCTGCTGTGTGACCTTCCCACTCTCCAGCATCTCCAGCTTCTGCGGCCACTGGATATTCAGTGATACAGGTGAGTTCACTAGCTTTAGTCAAGACTAGAGATCTGTTTAACTAGAGTCGCCTGTACCGTAACTACGATGCTTATGAAAGTAACCATGGACATAATCGTCACAAGTTATTTCAATGGGAAGTTGTTGTTTACTCAATATGTCAAAATAACTTTTCCCATTCCAAGATTTTCCGCGAAGCACGCTGGTGTGGTCAGCAAAGGGTCATGAGGTTATTACGCGCCACCGCCGTCATAGCTGTGTGACAACTGATCTATCACAGCAGTTGCCACATAATCATGATCTGATTAGTGAAGCTACGTCGTCGTCGTAGGTAGCTCCACCTATGGTGTTCATCTAAAGAAGACAAAAGCCGGCAGGAAATTAATTATCGGACAGACAGCAAAACCGCGGGTAGCTGCTAAGCATATCTTAAAATCCCTGAAATGAAAGTTCATTATTCAAAGTGTATGTATACTTTTTAAACCATGTGTAAAATGCCACATGCACCCAGTGAACCCATGCACACTACGGTTCTTCAAGAAAGTATTATCTCCTACACTTATTAATACATATGAAAATAACTTTAAATTGAAGCGAAAGTTCACAAAATATTTGATAGAGACTTCGAGGGTGAAGGACGCCCTGCATTCATATACAGCATTGGGCACCTTCATTCAAACAATGTTTGTAAGAGGTTTTGCGGTTTTGACCCGATGTGCACAATTTGGCCGTAGTAGATGGACTATTATATTTGACTACAATGTCCAATACATTGGTACACCTTTCATCAGTTCTAAAAGCATTTATCTAGAACTGAGATCTAAAGCTAGAAACTTGAATGTCTATCTGACTAACCCACTGTGAATCAGCAATGTCATCACAGCAGTTGCCACATAATCATGATCTGATTAGTAAAGCTACGTCGTCGTCGTAGGTAGCTCCACCTATGGTATTCATCTAAAGAAGGCAAACGTCGCCGTTAATTAATTATCGGACAGACAGCAAGACCGCGGGTAGCTGGCAAGTAAAAATATCTTAAAACCCTGTATGCATGTTGATCAAAGATCGCCTCTCTATGTTATAAGTCATAGCCCCAAAAGAATGTGTACTTATCCAAAATACATTGTGTAAACGTCATTTGGACCTATTTACGATGTAAAAATAAGGTATACGCTACTCATATGTTATAACCCATTTTGCGATATTGATAAAGATCACTTCTATGCTGTAAAAGTTCATTATTCAAAGTGTATGTTTACTTTTTAAGCCATGTGTAAAATGCCACATGCACCCAGTGAACCCATTCACACTACGGTTCTTCAAGAAAGTATTATCTCCTACACTAATACATATGAAAATAACTTTAAATTGAAGCGAAAGTTCACAAAATATTTGATAGAGACTTCGAGGGTGAAGGACGCCCTGCATTCATATACAGCATTGGGCACCTTCATTCAAACAATGTTTGTAAGAGGTTTTGTGGTTTTGACCCGATGAGCACAATTTGGCCGTAGTAGATGGACTATTATATTTGACTACAATGGCCAATACATTGGTACACCTTTTATCAGTTCTAAAAGCATTTATCGAAAACTGAGATATAAAGCTAGAAACTCGAATGTCTATCTAACTCACTGATAATCTGCAAACAAGTAGAGTGCAAGGCAGTTCAACTTTGGCTTTGCAAAGTTTCTGGTAAATAAATTGATCAAATTAGATTTCAAACTCATTGGCGAGAGAAATATGAAATATTTAAGTTTAATATATTTGCCAAAAAGGTGAATGATATAATGTTACTCTCATCATTGAAATAGTTTTAACTCCACCAAATGTTCTTAGATTGTGTATATTCCAATCTTTTGTTTAAGAACACTTAAATAGAAAAATGAAAAAATCTACAACCCTGACAAAGGACATGAGGACGTTTAATATATGTTACAATGTTGAGGTGTTAAGCTCCGCAGAAATCCTAACAACCATTTTTTATCCTCTCATAATCCATAATAATGCTTTTATTGAGAAAGTATCTCAATCGTCCAAGACTTCCAAAGGGAACTGCTAATGGAATATAAGATACTCGCCTAAAAACTTAGGAGGGCCTGTCCTGATGGCCGAGTGGTCTAAGACTTCCAAAGTGAAATGCTATCATGTGAACCATACAACTTCACCTAATTAAGGGCGATCAGACAGGTGTTAAACCTGTAACAATGAAGCCATCTGGCTTATCAGCCCTAGTAGAGGGTGTCGTGAGAATCTGGTAGAATGGGCTTGGTATGTTGGCTCGAACAGTGTAACGACAGAGACAGGGCGCCACAAGCCTCGCAAAGATTCCTGTGAGACTGAGCACCACTCACGTTGCACCGCTTCTTGTAATACAGGGCACCACTCACCTTGCACCGCTTCCTGTGAGACAGACCACCACTCGCATTGCACAGCATCACAGTAATCCCCACCCGCATTGATTTTTTAGGAGCGCAATTTTGCTCCCCCCCCCCCTTTTTTATGAAATAGCCTAATGCATGTAAGGTCAATTTTCCTCTTGCTTTAAAGTGTAACTCTATCTTCAAAATCAACACAGATATGTGGTAGAGCTCAATGTCACGTACCTAAGGACACCTTGATTACAGAGACTGAGATATCTAAATTTGTATCATGCACTAACAAATGCTCTCATAAATAAAGAGTAAAGTGGTGTATCAGACTCAACAAACAAAAGCACTGTGTCTCAGTGTACACCTATGTACTGCAAGTTATAAATTCTAGAGGTATACTAGGTTCTGTGTGGCAAAATCATAAGGGAATGTGACCTTTAGTAAAGGGGTTTTGGATGAGCTTAATAGAGCGCAAGATATTCCACCATTTTACAGCGCAGACTGGCATTTAGTATTCTTTCGATGTTCTAACACTGTTACCTTGTGATGAAAGAAAAAGGAAGTTTGCCATGAGTATGCTGCATGTGTGTGTATCACAGCGGCCTCTCAGGAATTGACTGCAATACACATTGATCATAAAGGAATTGCATCTGCTCTAGTTTCCCAAGCCTTACCCAGAGAAAGTCCGATACAAGGTCATACGAGTGGAGATGAAAGTAGTGGAAAGTTGTATGAAGCTAGTGGCGCTTGGCGCAACACAGCGCAAGGGTTAGGCAAGTATGGAAGAGGAATGGAATCCGTGCGCCAAAGTAGGGAGGCCGGCGCACATCGCGAAAGAAGCCCCAATAGTGAACCGTGTGAAATCTCCTGATTTTGGATGGTTGAATGTTGATAGGTATGAATTGGCCAGTCGTCGATATTTTCCGAAGCACATAACCAACGCATACCTGTGAACTCCACTGATTTGAGCAGTACTCTCCCGATCTCAGACTTCAAATATGCTCTCTACTGATAGAGCACCTGATTTGAAGAAATCTTCAGATTAGCTACTGATTTGCCATCTTTCACAAATCATCCACCCTAGTTTTATTTTCTAGCCAAGAGCCAAAAATTTCATAATATGCTGAAAATAGAAGTATTAGATCTTGAAAGATCACACAATGTAAGTGTTGTAACGTTCATGGTGATATTTTCAGTTCCAAAGCTATCTGTGTGTTCTTGATAACTGTGTGTATATCATCATGCAGCAATTGTGATCTGCTACATAAAATTAAAGTTATCCCATTAACATACGTGTACATGATTATCAATTGTAAGGCGCACTCCTTAAGCCTACGTACTTACCTGGCCCATAGTGGCCGGAATTGGAACTTAACAAAACGAAACCGAAGCGGCCGCAATGGTAAACCGCCTGAAATCTCCTGATTTTGGATTGTTGAATGTTGAAAGGTATGCCAACGTACGTGCACAATAACAATTGAATATTCCATAACCCACACGTACCCTGGTTTAATAACTTATGGCCAGTTTAACGATATTCTCAGCATGAGGACTGGCTCTAGCGAGCGACATCTCCGCGGCCGCATAGATTAGTATAGACGCGCCTGTAGCCACAACAAGCACATGTCAGAAATGCAATAAACCTGTTCACTTATTGCGACATCTGAAATGTAAGTACACGGGCACGAAAATATCAAGAAAATTTTCCCATACGTTATGTCAATATACTCTATCGATCTCACGCATAACTTTGATTTTTGGCCGCTCTGTTTCATAGATTAATTCGCTGCAAGAAACCGCCTGTTTGCAACATTAGATTTGGCGATCAGCAGTTAGTAGCAGTGTTTTGTGTGTAGTGTACTCGATGCCATGGTGGCTTGGACCAATTCTAATGCTAACCTTCGGTTATAACACAGGGCAGAGCCCTTTGGAAAGCCGTAAACGTCCAGGAGGTTAACTGCAATATATCCTCTGGGCACAATTATTTCAAATTGCAGTCAGACTTGTATATGACCACATGTATATGACAATTGCATTTCCATTTATGCCTTTTAACTACAAAAGTAGTATTGCAAAGAAACAGAAAGTTCAGTCAGTGCACAGATAAAATGTTTGGTTTTTTATTTTGTTTGTGGGGGATCTGTATGTGAATTTGATTATGGTCTGTACATGGTTGACATATACTGGTTATAATTATCTGTAGTTTTGCAGTTACAGAAGAATATGTGTTCTGATATTAGGAAACAAGATAGCCACGAAAACATCTATCAATTGTATTGTGACAATGGTATTTTTAATCCTTATCCATAAAAGCTATTGACTCGGTTACTCATTCGTAACAAGTGAAGGATTTTATTCATTTAAGCAGAGACAAACGTGACAACAGGACAACATCTATCTGTGTGCCTCATTCTTGGTGGATTTATAGGCAGTCTTGGAAAATCTCCTTAGTATTCAACCATATGCTTTCGAGCCAGTATATTCTGAAGATGACTGTGTGTCAGACTCTGAAGACAGTGACCTGGAGGGAAAATCCTGATTCTGAATGAGTAGGAAACACAGACTGGTGTGAATGTGTAGTCTGTGTGTCTCTATCTGAGAAGGATTGCATCTGTTGCCACACGTGTGGGATACTTTGGAGGAAAACTAGAGTTTGAAGATTTTGACTGTGCAACGCAACATATGGACCCCTTGGCGTCGTTACCTGCCTGAATCCGTTGGTACTGGCAACCTCCTATGTTGCAATTATGCGACTCAAAGGTATTGGAGGTAGAGCCCCAGCTATTCTCGTTCAATTCTCATTGAATGGAATACCAGCTTTGTAAAGAAGTTCTTTCTGTAGCAAAAATAGTACATATAAGGACTGTCCCATTTGAAAAGTGGAAGAGGGAAAGTACCAAATAAACCTTTCTGGACTAGAATTAAGTGAAGTTATACTTTTAACTTCCTACCCTGAATATCAAATCAATGACCATCTATGTACTCCTCTTAAAGCCATTGATTTAAGAGTAAACACCTACTTCTCACATTAAACATGTTTTCTTAAATTCCTGAGTTACACTTTAATTAATACCAACGTTTTTTTTAAAGTTACAATGACATCTTAAAGAACCAAAACAAATGCCAACCATTTTCATTGGAATCAGGCCAAACCCCTTTATGACTCAAACCAAAGGTACACACGTTTGAACTAGGTTTTGTAATTAACGGACCACATTATGACACTTTCTTCATGCCAGTAGCGGATCATAGTAAAAAGGTTTATTAGATATCACTATTAGATTATCTATACTCTTTTCGCTTAAACAAGTCTAAAACATATTCTAATTTTCCGGTCTTTTAGTGCAGGAATAAAAGGTCGGCACCCATCTCCTTCAAAATAATACCTCCCTTGTCACTGTACTATATACACTGAACAAGTTCATTGAAGTTCAACATTCGACCATCCCACTATCACGGCGATGAATGGCGGTTCATAAACGATTAGCGGAAGTCCCAACAGAGGAATTGCAGTATTCATTTGTGGGTCTGGTCAGGAATGAGGCTGGTGCATTGCCGCTAATTACAGTGATTAACGGCAGATAAAGCGTCGCGTCATATCCACCTGTCACCTTCTGACTCAGATGAACCTACTCTAGCTGCTTATGATCCTTATGTCACGTTACGTCATGTTAACAGGCGGAAGGCAGGAGCTAATTACGTCTAATCAGCGTGCTTGCTGTCAACAGGAACCCAGTGCCGCTGGTGTCTGTGACGCGCACAGCTAGAAAAGCTCAAAGACATGAGCACTTCCCTTTCAAAAATTATCACATTTCCTCGCGTCAAACTTATCTTCCAAAATAGTGATTTGTCAATGTTGCTTATGCCAAAAATGACCTTGTTAATGTCAAGCATATATACATCTTCAAATTTATGGTGAATTCGCTTTGAGAGGTTATGTACCTCCTGATGTAAGCTGATGTCTCGGTATTTACATCCCAATTAATCTCCTCGAGGTGCCACGCATATTAGAAGTTTATTTACAGTCGTTCTCTTCAATTGTATTTCAATATTATTGTCTGCGGTAGTGAACATGTGGTGTATAAAATAAAGAAACATGTCTGTGACTGTAAATCACAAGTATGATGATTCGTTATTAGTTGTAAATGAGACGTACATGTATAGAGCAGTAAATGTTGAATTACCCATAGCTACGCTTGCTTCTAGCCGTACCAGTATCATATTATTTCCCTTTATATCAAAAAGCATTTTATTATAAGTTTGTCGTTCCCTGCTGTATCTTCCGCAGTCATTTCAGTTTCGACTTAGAATTGAGAAACACCAGCCCCAACACTAGCATGATATCTACATATCAGGTATGAAACATTTCAAACACTCATTTACTACTTTGTGCAACGTTAACAATATCATCTGTCTACGTACAAATTGATTAACTATTTCATGGTATGGGCAAAGAAAGTCATGTTCGAACATATGACCCAATCATATATCGAAGAATGATATACCCAAATAGAAGAATGGAGTTTGTAACTCTTTTGCAATACATTAGACTGTATGTATGTACGCGTGTATGTATAATACACACGCATGTTTGCACATACCACAAAACAACATATGTGTGTGTGTA
The DNA here is from genome assembly GCA_963942565.1 of Maea johnstoni. Lineage (NCBI taxonomy): Eukaryota > Metazoa > Annelida > Polychaeta > Spionida > Magelonidae > Maea > Maea johnstoni. The sequence goes on from OZ012685.1 coordinate 444,120, forward strand.
TGCATGTATGAATGTATCGTGTGTTTCTCTGCGTGGGAGAGTACATATGTGTTCGACTATGACTTTGTCTTTGCCAGAGTGGTAATGGAACGTGATTTCCAAGTATATTGTTGTAAAAGACGTTTCCCTACATCTGTAAGATGGCTTGTCTGTCACGTACACACGGCCTTTCAAAACATAGGACAAACCTTTCAGAGATACCAACCAATTTTAAAGAGTGCTGATGAAAGAACAGTCAATGCCTGCGGATCGTTATCCAGACCCCACCCAAGCAGCTGATAGCATATTAAAAGTATAAAAGAGTTTCTTTTAGGGTATGATTGCCTCGCTTGAATTTCCTGCCACCTTCTAATCTGGTTTGCGTTTGAAGTTTTCTGTGAATTGATGCTGACGTGAGTCCTAAGATGATTTCTTTTTATACCAGTACACGATGGTTTGAAAATAAGTCTGTTTTGTCGTTACTGTAAAGATCTAGTTCAATGGAGTTTTATGTCAAGGTTCTTTACTGAGTATGTTGTCCAACGTGACTTATATTCCTGTTGCATCCACTTTAATGCAAATCGTTTCTGTGTGATTATCTAATACTATATCTATCTCTATATATTATAGATGCGTTAATTGATTAAAAAGCAAAATTGTTATTTGTGTAGCACAAGTTTAAAATTACTTAAGAAGCTTTAGAAGTTACAAGCACCCTTGGCATTCGTATTTCAATTCACAAGCCATGCGGGTAGGATGTTAGCAGGAAAAAATGCACTGAGAGGAAAGCCATTTCTGCTGCTGACAGGCTACCACACAGTGCTTGTTCTTTTTTTAAATTCTGGCTTTGCAAGGAAACTTTTTATCAATCGTTCTTGACTCCAGAAACAAAAATAAAATCATCATTATCCAGATCTCACTTGGTAATGGTTTTGGAAATGCATACCTTTCTGATGTTTTTCTCTACATTTCAGTGTGCGCCATGTACACAGTGCTGACAGGAGTGTTTGGCCTGACCACCATCTCGACCATGGCGATGATGGCTGCCGACAGGTACCTGGTTATAGTCAGGGGAAAGCGAGTGTGCCTTCGCACTGGTCTACTCGTCAACGTGGGCTGCTGGCTCTACGCAGCCTTCTGGATGTCACCCCCACTGTTCGGCTGGAGCAGGGTGGTGCTGGACGGATCCAACACTTCCTGCACCTTCGACTTCCTCACGCGAGAACGAAACGAGATTTCATACGTCATTTGTATCGTTTTGGCAGGATTCTGCACCCCACTGATCTTAACCGTAGTTTCCTATGCGGGTATTTATATTCACGTCTTCAAACAAGAGAGGGAAATGCGAAGGATTCAACTACGTACGACGCCACAGAGCAGACGAGGAAATGACATTAAGGTGGCTAAGCTTGGTGCTGTCATGGTGGGTTTATTTATCATCTGCTGGTTCCCATACGCCGTCGTCTCCATCATAGGCGTGCTCGGTGACCAAGCACTCTTGACACCAGTCGTCTCCGCCATGCCAGCACTCTTTGCCAAGATGTCCAGATTCACAAATCCCTTTATATACATCACAATATTCAGCCCAAAATTCACAAACATGAGGAAAGCCCTCATCCCGACAGTGAACTTTGGTATGAGAATGAGGACAGCGACCAGAGCCGAAGCTGATCAGTTTCAGGAGGTGACTCGCCAGCAGCCAAATGGTCATGGGAGGTTTCAACGCACTGGGTTCTTTCCTGTTGAGCCACAAACCATTGAGTTAGAAACATTTTCAACCAATGGAATGCAGTCTCAGGTCTAATTGTCATGGGAGTATTCACTCGAGTGGTTGCTCCTCCGTTGCATCCAAAACCAGTGGGTAACTCTCTCCAATGCAATATCATGAACATTGTTGAATTCCATTGACTAATGACCAGTAGGAATTGTTTCCTATGTGCTTAACAGGTCAAGCCGGTGGTTTCCTCTGTTACCTCAACATGAACACATTGCTGGTAACGCCTACATGTTGAATCAAAATCTACTTTTAGAATTTTGCCAAGAAAAGGGTACATAGACTTCTTCACAGGGCACCCAACATATGCATCTTCACAGTATTAGGATGGTTGCATTTCGAAGTTTATATCTTGGTGTAAATATCCTATTTATTCGAACTATAGTTATCATGGACGCGGTGGAGAAGTGTTCAATAGGTTTCAGTTTGTGAGGGTTGCAGTGGTGATGCAAGTAACTCGTGTCGTAGCCTAGTGTATGAATTATCCATAGCCTCTACCAGGCTAAATATGATAAACCAGGTATTCTCTGGTGAGTGGAAAAAACTTCTGGTCTAAGAACAAGAAAACTGGCCTGGAACCAGGGTTGAGTGCTAGGAGGATGGGGAATACATGCTGCAATATAAGAATCTTGAGTTATCTAAACAGGTTGTGCTCAAAACAGTTTACAGTGCTTAATGGGCATTGGCTGATGAACCACCAGAATTCATGCATATCAGTAAAACTATGTTAAATATTAACAGCTTGTTGGAGGTCGACAGATTTGACACAACAAAAACATTGTCAGTTTTGCCAAAAACTGCGAGTGTATGTCATATATGCATAGTAAATGATGTACAACATGATAAACCAATGCCCTGATGCGCAGGAAAAAAGGAAATTATGAACAAATCTATACACTTTAAGTTGTTGTGGGAGGG
>OZ012685.1:451790-455806 GCA_963942565.1 Maea johnstoni
TATGAACTGATAACCTTTGGATACCAAGTGTCATAACAAGGAAACGGGGGAGTAGATTGTCATAAGTAGTGAGACAATATACAAAGCAACTACAATAGTAAATAGACTTATCTTAAGCTTATTTGTTCCTTTTAAAATATGATGGTACTGTGTTCCAATTCTTTTCAAAAATGGCACCTTTGCCTTTCATCTCTGCCTTGTATCTCTCTGAATAAAAAAAATAGTCTCATTTCGTTAATCACTTTTTTTGTGGTATTTTGCAAAGTTTCATGGCATTATAGATGACCTTTTTTGAAGATAGTAGCAAAAAGCTTAACATAGGACTATTTTCAAGATCTCCCAAGATAATACGCTCAGGTGAGATGTTATAGCTTTTAAAACCGAGCTCAGACAGCCACTGCGAAATAGACGGCCAGAAGTCTTCTATATAACAGGGCATAGAAATAGCATGTGTTCAATGCTGCCTGGGTATATTTTATAAAAGGTACATGGTGGAGAATCTGTTAAGCCAATTTTAGAAAGTAACTTTTTTGTAAAACATTTCCTGTGAATAGTTCTGAAATGGATGTACTTTAAGTGTGTCATCAACAAATCTATTGTGGAGAATGAAAGACCTGGAAACATCGTGGGATTCAAGTATTAAACCAGTCTTTTCCTCCCATTTGTCGCATATTTCAAAGAGTAAGTTTTCATTTGAGCAATGCAGTTTTTTGTAGAGGTTCGACACACCTTTACTATCAATATTTAATAAGACATTCATTGAGCTATTTCTAGGGTAAGGTTCTATGAAGTCAGATTTATACTGTAATTCCAGGTAAGCATTTATCTTAATTTTAAGCCCATGATATTCCCGGAACTTCATGTTAATGTTGTAAAATTCATTGATTTCCTCTAAGGTTTGAATATTATGTATGTCATTTAGAACGTATCCCACAGCCATTATACCTTTGTCGTGCCATTGTCGGTTGATTTGCATGTTGAATATGTTGCTGTACCATAGAGGGGTAGTGAGTATTACTTCTCTGCTTCTATAGCAGTTACTTGTCTGTAATAGGTACATCCTGTCAACAACATTTAACCAACACTGATTGTTAGTTGTTTCTCTAGTTCTAGTTAAATAGTCAGGACCATACTTGAAAGCATCTCCAAGATCCATTTCATCTGGGAAAACAGTCCATTTGCTATTAGATTGAAGATATCTCTTAGCCCGACTAAGTTTGAGAGTGGATACAAATAATGGTTAATTGTGTATGCCCATAACTAAAAAGTAATTGGAATACATCAAACCCAGAAAAACAAAGATGACGAACTTAAGGAAATAGATACAGAGTCATGGGTTATACAATAACACTGCTTTTAGATGTCACTCCCTTTTGTGAGCAGAGACTGAACGAACAAGAGTAAACTATCTATTTACACTGATAGACTGATGACTGTAACACATTTGGAATGATAACCAGTTTAATATTGAATAACAATAATGCTTTCAATTAAATGATCTTTAAAAGATATTGACTTCTTTCAGGTGGTGAGTAGCTGCCATCGGATGTGCAATGTCTTGTAGGAGTGTCTTATCCCTTTCATACTAAGGACTAACACTGGAAAGTGTCATCAGGACTTTTGGATATATATTCTTTTAAATAGCTCATCATCAAACCATTACCTTTGAAGTATGTCAATGATATTTATAAGTTGTATTGCAATAATCATTTTTCATTGAAATATTTTTAGAAAATGATTTCTTTTTATCAGTGCAATAGGAAGTCCTTGACTGGCCTCAGACGCCTCAAAGTATTGATCCGAAGTTGGAGTGGCAATACTGTGAATGTCTAGGTGGTCTAGAGCCTGGTGTCCAGGGAATATGGGCCGCTTTGCGCTGCCATGCTGCTCCTTAATGAGCAAGCTACGTCCTCCAGGGTAATCACTGCTACCTGCGGATGGGGCTCTGGTTCTGCTTTCTTTCTCACACAAAGCTTAGCTCTCAATGTTGGAGGCAGCAATGCTCTTCTCACAGCTCTGAATTTTTGGTTGAATAGCGATGTGTAAACTATAGGGTTTGCCAGCCGCGACATCTTTGCAAAGAGAGCAGGCATTGCAGTAACAGGTGGAGTTAGCAGTTTCTGATCTCCAAACACTCCTATGATGCACTCTACGGTGTAAGGCAACCAGCAAACACAAAATAGTATGATCATAACTGCAGCCAGTTTGGCCAATTTGATATCAGTGTTACGTCTGCAGGGCGTTGTCGTTAGTGGGAATGTTCTCATTTCCCTTCCTTGCACATAGACGTGTTTACAGATGCCTACATAGGAAACTATTGTTACCACCAGCGGAACACAGAATCCCGCCACCACAATACATATGATGTATGAAATCTCGTTGAGCTCTCGTGTGAGGTAGTCAATTGTACATGATGTCGCAGATCCCTCAAGGATGACTCGATTCCAGCCATAAAGCGGAGGAGTCATTAGAAGTGCGGAATACAGCCAACTGCAAATGATTCCAACAAAGGTTCTTTTCATTCCAATACGGCTCCCCCTGACTATGGCCATATACCTGTCCACAGCTATCAGGCCCATGGTCACTATTGTGGTCAGTCCAAAAGTCCCAGTCAGCACAGTGTACATGGCGCATACTGGAATATAAAACACATGAAAGAAATACATAAAATCTGCAAACACTTCAAGGGATCCCAGTCAGTAATCGAAATACATATACCAGTCAGCAATTTGTACTTGGTAAATACTGGAATATAAAGCCGCGACGCATATTGTAACATAAAACATGAAAGAAATACAGGGAACACGTAAACCCTTAGTATGTCCCAAACAGTAATGTTTACATCACACATACTGAAATATGAAACATCTGAAGGAACTACATATAATGTGTATACTCCTCAAGATATCTGTCAGTAATGTGTAAATGACGCATACTGTAACATAAAACATGAAACAAATACATAAAACTTGTATACCCTTAAAGATATCCTAGTAAGTTGTACATGGCACAAACTGGAATGTAAAATATAAAAGAAAGAAATACATAAAACGTGTAAACCCTTAGATGTCCCACTCACTGATGTTCACATGGCATATACTGGAATATAAAACATGAACGAAATACATAAATATCCCAGTCAGTAATGTTTACATAGCGCATACTGTGCCTTGCGGTGGTGGCATTATTGGGATTTATTGACCGGTCACATGGTACAAAACCTGACCGCTGATTGGATAAGCCAGGGGATGCAATAATACTTATCCTTAATGATCATGTTTTTGATATGTATGTTTTTAAAGTGTTATTCAATATGAGTTTGGCTTTGCTCTCGTATCATTGCAGTGTATCCTAATGTTATAAGCACAAACAAGTGCGAAAAATAAGATATTATATGAATACTGCATATACACAACCCACACATTTAAAATAGAAAGGTAAATACATATTGAAGTGAAGGAGATACTCACGCGGTTAGAAACGTATAAAGAGTGTACATTGTATCATAGATACTCAAAATGCCTGCATGCTTAATGGAAGGCACTGCCCTATTCTCTGGGGAGGGATCCAACACTATAAGTAATTGGATACCGCGTTTATTCAGGAAGTTTAGACTAAAGGGAGTTGTCACTCAGATAGAGCCCTATGGTGAGATCTATCAAACCATTGGTCAATGCATTCTGAGTAATTGCAATCCCGCAGCAAACAAACAGTATATGAACAAAGCCAGAGGAGAACAGACATGCTTGTACAAGCTCTGTCAAGCTGTTTCCTAAAAACGGATTATTTATACATTTTTGGAGCACAGGAGCCATAAAAGCATCTATTAGCTAAGTACATAATTTATCTTATTTTTCCTGAAAGAAAAATAACTGTACAGAAAAGAAAAAACAACTTGGTTACTTCTGCCCCAGATAGCTATATTATACACTACCTACATTCAAGCAGCTTGAATGAAAATATCTAAAATGGTCAGTCATTATCCTAATGTGTTTCCTTTTATAATGATGTAAAAC
>OZ012685.1:458506-476006 GCA_963942565.1 Maea johnstoni
CTGTGAAGCCCAGACACAGCCCCATGACTAGATGGTAGTGGTAGAAACACTTACCTGAGTAGGACCCCCAGCAAGACAGCATTTCCCACCGTCCCAGTGACAGCTGTGAAGCCCAGACACAGCCCCATGACTAGATGGTAGTGGTAGAAACACTTACCTGAGTAGGACCCCCAGCAAGACAGCATTTCCCACCTTCCCAGTGACAGCTGTGAAGCCCAGACACAAGCCCATGACTAGATGGTAGTGGTAGAAACACTTACCTGAGTAGGACCCCCAGCAAGACAGCATTTCCCACCGTCCCAGTGACAGCTGTGAAGCCCAGACACAGCCCCATGACTAGATGGTAGTGGTAGAAACACTTACCTGAGTAGGACCCCCAGCAAGACAGCATTCCCCACCGTCCCAGTGACAGCTGTGAAGCCCAGACACAGCCCCATGACTAGATGGTAGGGGTAGAAACACTTACCTGAGTAGGACCCCCAGCAAGACAGCATTTCCCACCGTCCCAGTGACAGCTGTGAAGCCCAGACACAGCCCCATGACTAGATGGTAGTGGTAGAAACACTTACCTGAGTAGGACCCCCAGCAAGACAGCATTCCCCACCGTCCCAGTGACAGCTGTGAAGCCCAGACACAGCCCCATGACTAGATGGTAGTGGTAGAAACACTTACCTGAGTAGTAGGACCCCCAGCAAGACAGCATTTCCCACCGTCCCAGTGACAGCTGTGAAGCCCAGACACAGCCCCATGACTAGATGGCAGTGGTAGAAACACTTACCTGAGTAGGACCCCCAGCAAGACAGCATTCCCCACCGTCCCAGTGACAGCTGTGAAGCCCAGACACAGCCCCATGACTAGATGGTAGTGGTAGAAACACTTACCTGAGTAGGACCCCCAGCAAGACAGCATTTCCCACCGTCCTAGTGACAGCTGTGAAGCCCAGACACAGCCCCATGACTAGATGGCAGTGGTAGAAACACTTACCTGAGTAGTAGGACCCCCAGCAAGACAGCATTTCCCACCGTCCCAGTGACAGCTGTGAAGCCCAGACACAGCCCCATGACTAGATGGCAGTGGTAGAAACACTTACCTGAGTAGGACCCCCAGCAAGACAGCATTCCCCACCGTCCCAGTGACAGCTGTGAAGCCCAGACACAGCCCTATGACTAGATGGTAGTGGTAGAAACACTTACCTGAGTAGGACCCCCAGCAAGACAGCATTTCCCACCTTCCCAGTGACAGCTGTGAAGCCCAGACACAGCCCCATGACTAGATGGTAGTGGTAGAAACACTTACCTGAGTAGGACCCCCAGTAAGACAGCATTCCCCACCGTCCCAGTGACAGCTGTGAAGCCCAGACACAGCCCCATGACTAGATGGCAGTGGTAGAAACACTTACCTGAGTAGGACCCCCAGCAAGACAGCATTTCCCACCGTCCCAGTGACAGCAGCTGTGAAGCCCAGACACAGCCCCATGACTAGATGGTAGTGGTAGAAACACTTACCTGAGTAGGACCCCCAGCAAGACAGCATTTCCCACCGTCCCAGTGACAGCTGTGAAGCCCAGACACAGCCCCATGACTAGATGGCAGTGGTAGAAACACTTACCTGAGTAGGACCCCCAGCAAGACAGCATTCCCCACCGTCCCAGTGACAGCTGTGAAGCCCAGACACAGCCCCATGACTAGATGGTAGTGGTAGAAACACTTACCTGAGTAGGACCCCCAGCAAGACAGCATTTCCCACCGTCCCAGTGACAGCTGTGAAGCCCAGACACAGCCCCATGACTAGATGGCAGTGGTAGAAACACTTACCTGAGTAGTAGGACCCCCAGCAAGACAGCATTTCCCACCGTCCCAGTGACAGCTGTGAAGCCCAGAGACATCCCCATGACTAGATGGTAGTGGTAGAAACACTTACCTGAGTAGGACCCCCAGCAAGACAGCATTTCCCACCGTCCCAGTGACAGCTGTGAAGCCCAGACACAGCCCCATGACTAGATGGTAGTGGTAGAAACACTTACCTGAGTAGGACCCCCAGCAAGACAGCATTTCCCACCGTCCCAGTGACAGCTGTGAAGCCCAGACACAGCCCCATGACTAGATGGTAGTGGTAGAAACACTTACCTGAGTAGGACCCCCAGCAAGACAGCATTTCCCACCGTCCCAGTGACAGCTGTGAAGCCCAGACACAGCCCCATGACTAGATGGTAGTGGTAGAAACACTTACCTGAGTAGGACCCCCAGCAAGACAGCATTTCCCACCGTCCCAGTGACAGCTGTGAAGCCCAGACACAGCCCCATGACTAGATGGTAGTGGTAGGGCAGAGGCGGGAACTGCGCCCAGTGAGGGTGCTGTAGAGCCAGCAGCCCAGCGCTCAGGTTAGAAACGGTCATCCCTAGTAATGGATGAGGAGTGTGTTATGTTGTGGAAGAATACCTGCGTATGGAGAGAATGAAGTTCCGCCAGTCTGGCTGCTGCTACTGCTGCTTCTGCCTCTGCTGCTGCTGCTGCTGCTACTGCTGCTGCTACTGCTGCTGCTGCTTCTGCTGCTGCTGCTACTGCTGCTGCTGCTCCGTTGCCACATGAACATATGACGTATGTCTCAAGTAACCATTATGATTCGAGTGGGCGGAAGTACGTGAGATACGGACATTCCGAGGCTTTGGTAACGCACACAATCGGCATGTTTACAAGTATTAATTTGCATCAAGAGGCTTATGAGATAGGCTTGTTAATTGCAAATGTTGCAAACTCTTCTCAAGGACCTGTGTAGATTTGAACTCAGTTACTAACGAGTATAATCCTTGACGCAAAATATGAATAGCATTTTCCTGATAAACGTGCGACCTGAGAAAATGAGTGATGAATTTTCACTGGAAACAGTTATATGAGTTATAAAGGCCATATTGTAGATTTTCGAGGACATGCGTATGTTATCATTCTCAAGTAGTATTCGGATGACCTTCGCTCGTTATTTACGAAATAAACCTACGGTTGCAAACAATATGTGTTAATTTGGCTGTTAGATATGTTAGCACACTAATGAGGTATGATTAAAGTGGCATTGACTGTCGCCCTAAGCAATATCCTATGGAGTGTTAATTATTGCTCTAGAAATAATATTCACATTTAATGAACAATAATGAATAAAAAATCCTCAGCAACCATTTATTCCACCATGAACTAAAACATATCCTGTGTTGTTCACCTTGGTAGACTCTTTACCCACGCAGTCCTCAGCAAGGAGGTCAAGGAAACTTATGAGCTTGGAATACCCTAACTAGGGTTAGAGTTAGGGTTAGAAACCAGGTCCAGGGTTAAGGTTAGGATTAGTATTAGCGTATGGTAACCCTAAACCTAACCCTAGACCTGATTCCTAAACCTAACCCTAATCCTAGGTTTAGGGTTAGGAATCAGGTCCAGGGTTAGGGTTAGGGCTATTCTTATGGTTGGGTAACCCTAACCTTAACCCTGAACCTGATTCCTAACCCTAACTCTAACCCTAGCCCTAGTTAGGGTATTCCAAGCTCATAAGTTTCCTTGACCTCCTTGCTGAGGACTGCGCGGATAGTTCAACTTATTGCTTAAACCTTTCCGTGTCCTCTAGGTGGCAGCACTATACAAGTTTACCTTGAATTATACTGTTCTACTCACCATCAGTCTGATCAGCCCACGTCATTGCTGGGATATTTGCCTGTTCAGCTGTTGAGCAGGTCCGACTTGTCAGTCAATAAATTGTCATTTCAGCCCTAGGGCTCATATGACAATTTATCAGCTAACCACATGGTACAAATGGTGTCATACTATTTGTTAAAATCAAAGGAGCAGTAACAATAAAGCCTTAATGTTTCATAATGTCCTGCTGGACAGTCAATAAGGTTTTTATTGCTGCTTCCATTCATCAATACTATTGTAAAACTAAGTAAAAACATTTATAAATTTTAGTTTACAAAAAAATTCCAACTGCTGAGGATACATGTATAACTTAGATTACAACATACATATTTTAGTAAAATGTAAGAGTTTTTCTTCAAATATTGACCATTTTTGTATCGTTCACTGGCAAAATGTATTAGGTAAATGACATATATGCCAATGTTACTGTTGATATATAATTTTGGTGAAGGGCATTGTTGTGAGAGATAATGCCCTGCTGTGGAGGCATAATGGGGATTTAATCTTTACAGAATTATAGGTATACAAGTATTGTTGTATGTCAGTGTTTATGAAATATGATAAATAACTCAAGAACGCAAGGTGCAAACATGCATAACGTGTTTTGAATGCGATCCTTGTAAGTGCAATACATCAGAGAGAGAAGAAATTAACATTCGTTTCATCGAAAATTATCTTTCGGCAAAGTTATCGAGGATTACAACAATGCCATCAATGGAAATGGCGATGCCTTGAGTTGATTTCAGAACAATTCATGGAGAATTTAGAATGGAAATTTCCTGGTCCAAAGAAGCCTCACGGTATGTACGAATGCAGCCTAGGCGGTTGAGGCGAAAACGATATTCTCGCAATTACATCGCTTCTCAAAAGAGCAACAATTGGAAAGTGAGAGATCAAAAACAACAATGGCGACAACGCGCGCGTTTGTATTTCTGTTCTTAGATAACATTGTTATTGTTTGTTGCGCTGTTTCTAATCTTCTAACATAAATGGCAATTATATACGATGGGGAACGTGAAAAGAAGTGGACTGCTCGTGGTTATATTTCTATCATGCATTCGTAGAATATGGTGTACATTTGATCTGAATATTAATGAGCTGCAGATGGTTTCAGATCACCTCACCGAAGAGGAATGCAACAAACTCGCTGCATTATTACACGATCAGCATCGACGGCAGCACAGGATGACGAACGAAGGCGAGTAAACAGCATAATGCCACACTGTGTTGTGAGGAGAGGCCGGTGTTTCAATAGGCTCGTGGGATTAGAAAGTATTCGTAACCCCGCAAGACTGGCCCCTTCAAACATTTCAATCGCATATGTGTAAGGAATATAGGTGTATCGGCTGTGAGACTTCCTCTGCTTTGACTTTTCAAACATAGCGACCTGCCGAGCACTTTAAGTTATGATACCTCAAGAAATATACATTATAGTGAAAGTTATTGAAATTATGAGGTCAGCCTGTTTATGGCTTCTTTCCTACGGTTGCTATGACACCGGGTGAGTGCGAAGACCGAGGGTAGAAAACTGAAAACAAGACGAAAATATTACTGTGCTAGAAAGTAACGAAATAAGTTGAATTCCAAAATATAGGCTGATCGGAAACAGTGGGCCGACAATTAGTTTTTAATCTACTACTTTAGAACGTTTATTTTTTCATTGGTATTGTCCCATTAGATAAGTACGATATGTGGTCAACTGGCAGCAACCCCTAGCTGTTACTTTGACCATCACACGTTATTGCAGCAGCACCAAGCCATGTCCTAAATGATAATCATAGTGCGTTGCTATGGCAATAACAGGGCTGGGAAAACACACTAGATATGTTATTGCCGTTTGTATCACTCAAAACTGCTATGATAGTGTGTGTTGCAAAGCTTCGGCTTTGGCGGCCTCTGCTTTGGCAACAAACAACCTTGTCTCGGCTATAAATCTGCACCAATGCTCAACGATGGATCCTAATCCCTAAATTCTTAGTGAAGGAGAAGAATCTAGCCCGGTCTACATTAAGCTTGGCATCACCATAGCAGCCATATATATTTCTTGACGAAATAACCATCTAGGGACATTTTAACAACTTATTTTATCATTTAGCATTCTCAGCTTTGTCTTGTGTCTTAAGCAAAAATGACTTTATTTTGTATCGTATTATTTTGTATATCGTATGATTTTGTATATCACCAACACATTATCAAGCATCTTAGTAGCACTAACATACTGGCGTCACAACTCATCTCAAATTTTTGTCTCAACTCCGCAAAATTTTGATTTTTTTCGGCAACGGTACGGAAAGCCTAAGGGGGCCAGTGTCCTAGTCGACTTATACCCCGGGATGGGAAAATCAAAGGCCAGAGGTCTTTAAATATGAGATTTCTTGAAGTTGTCGTATTTCTATCATTGTAGATTTGGAGGCGTCCGATATGGCATGTCTGGATAAGTTACTCCAATGGGACAGGGGCGACGGACGAGGAAAGACCTTCCTTCCTCTGGCAAAACAGCTCAAACTTATCGGCCGAAAGCAACTAGCGGCGAGGCTTTCCATAGCTGTGTATCACGAAAATGCCGAGCAGGTGCGAAAGAAATTTCTGGACAACCCCCTTAAAGACCTGCTGCACACGAAGTCACCTCTGCTGACAGATGATCAGAACAGCACAGTGCCTCCGAACATGGAGGGAGATCGTACCACAACGAGGCCAGATGAGAACGAGGCTCAGATATGGACTGACCTACATTCAATAGCCTTGACATTGGGGATACTGTGCATTGTGGTTTGGAGCATCATATGTTTTAAAGTTTGCATATGGCCGACAAGAGCGTGCACGAACTGCAAGGCTCCATATAGTAAATTCAGAGCCCATGTTTATCAACGATGGTGCGGACTTTCGGAACCTCCAGATGGAGAAAATTTGTTTTTCTTTATTTGATTTTGCTAATTTGAATTTTTGCCTTAACATTCAGCAACTGAAAAGTGCCTATAAAGAGCGTATTACCGCCATAAGGACCTGTCCATGGCCATAAGTTGATAGTTCGATACGCGGGGCTTCCACATGCATTGTGTTGATCAGGAGCAAACCTCATCACAGTAAAGCCTTCTAGACTGCTCCTGTGTGAGGCGTCATTGGGATTTGACACTAGGCCTAAGGCTAGCCGAGTAGCAGGCAAATGAAGGACTGTGGAAATACCAGTGGGCCAAGGAGCAATCAATAAGGCATTGTTCTTACTTCAAAGTGATATTGAAATAGAAATAACAGTAAGATTTGGGCATGGTGTTTACGACTGATGTTGACGGATGGTATTAGGAATGCCCTCGACACGAAACTTGCTTATATCTTTGCATTTTTTGAAATGCTTCCAATTTCCTCTACGCATATTTTCAAGCTCTCGAAATTGACATGATATCCTTGACTCAGTTATCTAAGTTGAATCCTTACATGTTGTGTCAGCAAATGCGTGGAATCCGTCTATTGTGCCATCCATTTTGATGAGGATTTGTCTCCTTCACCTAGGAAATCAAGTGTGGAAGCCATTAACTGGAGGATCCAATATTCATCGCATTTCCTCATTCTAATTGGAATGTGCTTCACGTTAACTAAAGAGGAGAAAAAACGAAATACTTAGATGTATCCCTTTTCCAAGAACAAAAGGGCGTCAGCTATTTTGTGGAGACACGAAGTACACACAGAGTTCGTGCATGGCAGGTCAAAACAAACAGGTTTACGATATCTTTGGAAAGTGATTAAGTGTGTGGTAGCAGATATGTAAGGGAAGCTTAAACCAGATTTATTTTGGACCAGAGATTTTTTTCTCATTTATAAATATGTCACTAACTATTAACTTTGATACAAACAGGTATGATATATATATTTCAATATAAGTAGTTTTGTTCAGATTAGGCCAAAGTTGTCTCAGTGATATTCGTCCGCATACATCTGGCGTTCAAACATGGTCAGATAGGTATAGAAACATCTTGAGAGAAATGTAGTATTTTGATAAGGTTAACTGACGACGTAATATTGTTTTTGTTATCTTTAACGACACCGTGTCAAATACGCAGATTCAATTGATATAGGTTAACTGATGGATAGAAATACACCCAACGGAAAGTAGGTTTCTATGACTTTACAGCAAATCCGCGGTCCCACCAATACTGGGAGGAAGTCAGGTACTGTAAGAAGGCTATTCCCTGTCTAGAATTATGGAGACATCTGTTTACTTGAGGCCATCATCAATTGAATAATGACATGTTAGAAAAATGCACTCACTTTCTGGATAGGGTAGGTTAAGGAAAAGAGAAACGACAAGGCGTTGGAGTTGCTACGTATATATTTCAACACAAAACATGGCGTACATCTCTCACAACCGACAGCTTAATTTGTATTTGTATATACACACACATATATATATATATATATATATATATATATATATATATATATATATATATATATATATATATATATATATATATATATATATATATATATATATATATGTGTGTGTGTGTTTGTGTGTATATGCATGTATGTTCAGGCTTAGATCAGTTAGACAAGCGTCCTTCGTATCTGTCATAATTTTGAAAATAAAGTTGGAATTGAATATACATGTATACGACAAACTTTTGAGTAGATTTGCTGGGATTTCTGATATTCATTCACCAACTACTTCAGAAAGTGCCCTGGTCACTGAGATATCGCCAGAAGTTGGACATGAATGGGTTAAGCCTTACTGTAAGATTAAAATTACAGTGTTAAATGATACATAAGTGCAACAAGTTCCAAGCTCACCAGTAAAGCATCGTATATCAGTCGTTCATATCTTCCTATTTCAAATCTCAGCCGCTTTTACCCGCATTAATGCGTCTGTTAAGAACGCTGTGCGATGATAACGACTGGAGGGTATTGTTATTCCCACTATCCATCTTATGTTCTCGTAGTTGAACACAAACACAAGGAAAGCTATCGGACGGTTGCAGAAAAATAAAAGAAAAAACATAACCCGTAGAGGTAAAGCTGTATGTAACATGATATTTAAAATATACCTTATAGTCCTCAAAATGGGATATCATCTGTTCGCAATTCAAAGTTATTCACATATTCACAACCGCTAGTCATTGAGATAATGCCAATCGTATCATTGGACATATTGAATTACAATATATATCCACATACCTTTTGATAAATATCATTTATATATGATGTTTCTATTAAGATGTCATATACGCAATCAACACGTTATCTGGTTAGAGAATATAGTCTTTAAGATGCTATACCATTATAAAATGAAATATTAACGAAATTAAGTATTGTCGAGACTTGGAAGGTTCAGAATTGTAAGATGCACATTCTAGTATATTTGTCAGAATATCCCTGGTTATGTTATAACTCACGTCTCCCACTGAAGGTCTCTATACTGTATACCTTGGGTACTTCAAACTGCAAACATTTTTAATAATTTAGGTTTGTCTTCCAATGCGTCACCAATCTGAACTTTTCATCCACACAATGACAGTTTCCATTTGCCAGACAGAAAGATCCTCCTACATCTCAATCACACCTTAAATGCTGCTCTCACACTAGTGAAGTAATACCAAACAGAGAGCAAAGCCGACTGAAAGTTGTCGTTCCAATAAGAGAAAACCATGCTGAAACGCACGTGATCCGCCATATTGAGGAATAATTTCAAAACATATCGATAATTTGAAAATCATTTGATGAATTTTGCTTTTCGTTTCGAGTTAAACACTTAACTTCTACTGAAGTGTCTTTTCACCTCGTCCTAAGTTATGTGCGCGGTTTTGAGACTAGGGGATGGTACCGGTATTCGATACGATACAACATCGATATCGAATAGGAAAAAGTATTGTATCGTTTAGGAATTGTTATACTGATACTGCTTAGCGATATAAAATTGAATTAACTGCTACCTGAACATCTCCGCACGAAGGCAGTCAGGCAATAAGGGATTTTCTTAAGTTGACTGCGCTAGATTTAACACATTCAAGTTGCAGGGATGCAGGAAATATCGTTAACAAAACCGTTAAGATATCGTATCATTCAGGAAATATTGATATTGTGTCGTATAATGAAAACTTGAAAGATGCCGATCCCTGTTTGAGACTATATACATACTCCAGACACACATTTGTTAACATTCCCTTTTCAAATAGTTTTCAAATATCATTGCGGGTGCAAATGTTTTAAACTGGTGCATGATGAAAGTGATGTTTTTATGAGATGTCCGGAGCTCATCGCCTCAGAGTTATCTTCACGCTGTGCGCGGTGGGTTCTATCGTCAGTCCAAATGTATGGTCCAGCGGTATGTAGCTGGCGCCATCTGGCGGCTGTATTTGGAACTCATCGCCTCAGAGTTATCTTCACGCTGTGCGCGGTGGGTTCTATCGTCAGTCCAAATGTATGGTCCAGCGGTATGTAGCTGGCGCCATCTGGCGGCTGTATTTGGAACTTCTGCATCATCGAGGTGAAGTAGAGAAAGTATTCCATTCTTGCCAGCTGTTCACCCAGACACATTCTGCGACCTAAAACAAAACATGTAGTGTATAAAACATACAGAAAATATATTGTACATAGATACAAAAGAAAAATATAAATCTCACACAATGAAATATGGTTACTATCATAAAAACAAGAGATATCTTATATACATTTTCAAACAGTGGCATTTATTTCTCATTAATCTTTACCAAAGAAGCAGGTCATGTCTAACAGTCTTTGCTTGTTATAGAAATGGCTTGATGTCTAAATCTTTGGAATTTTGTTTATCAATATTGTTTCTGCAAATCTAGGCTAATTCTTTACTGGGGAGCGTTAACTGATTGAACGGGCCACCATAGGGCGGGGATACTACAATAATTACCCTTCTCAGGAGCCTAGAGTTAGTTGGAATAGTATCTAGTGGTGAGACACAATCAACAGTCAGCGTGAAATTACTCCACAACTAAATGTTTACCTTTTGAATAGGGAAATAAACTCGATCGCTTAAACCTTCTAGGGCAGCAGATCTCATTGACAGGTGTCGCCTTCACCTAGTTGTACATTTTTCTCCGTGAAATATCTTTGGAATAAACCATCAATCCATTACAATCTGAAGTTGTTGGTCATGATGAACATTCCCCTTTCAAATTAGTTATGAGAAATGTTCTATTGACAGATGAATCACCAAACTATTCATGACGTGTGGTGTGGTAGGACCACGAGTGATATGAAAGAGGGCAGATTGTAGCTTACCTAAAGAGTAAGGAATGAATTCCTCCTTCTTGACGACCTTGCCGTGGGAGTCGAGGAACCGCTCTGGTCTGAACAGATGAGCTTCCGGCCAGACAGCTTCATCACTTAGACACGACGACAGGTTCAGCAGGATCTAATAATACAACAACACGCATTAGAATGGACCACCGTGATAGAAATAGGGTTCTTCAACGAGTGCGTTAGAGAATGATATCTCTTACACGAGGGGATATAATTTTTATTTTGGAACGAGCCTCTGCCGAGTTCAAAGATGAAAATTCCATCCCCGGGTGTAAGAAATAGCATCCTCTACCACACGAGTTGAAGAACCTATTTCTGCTACGCCCCATAGGATAAATAAACAGTGAATAAACTTTTAAAGTGTACGAGGAGAGTGCTGAATTCACCGTGATGATCACAGGAAGTGAGCGTTGCTGTGGTAAACACTCACGCTGATTGGTCAATCTCAGCACGTACGACCTATATACTATCTAGGTCACAGATACGTCACACACTTCTAAGCAACGAAAGTAGTGCAGTGTTCCATATATGGCAATCTTTATCAAATATGGTCATAAAATCATTCCCAATGGCCATTGAGAATGCCCATTGGGAATGGCATTTCTTCAATGGGTATTTCAGCCCCATAGTGGTAGAAAAGTACATCCCAAATGTGCTTATAATTTAGGAACAAAACTTACAAAGGGGTACCACTGAAGAAACTTTTCTTCTTCAAACCTAACTTTTTTGTTTCGAAAATGACTAAGATTTAAACACACTGTCAGTAGTGCTTCAAAGTATTCTTCTCCTTCTGAAAGACCCAACGGTTGATGACTTAGAATTTGCCCCAGGATCAATGATGCACGTAGACTCTCTATCAGCCTTGAGAGATATTTCATATTTGTTAGAACAACCACCTGTTCGTACCTAGTTCATATATGTTTGTGATGTTTTGTTATTGATTTACAAGATTTTGATGTACCTTTTATATGCTAAATCATACGGTCAATAAAGATACACACATACATTAAGACGCAGTATTAGAAAAGAGAAATAGATAAACGATATGACAGACATTATTTCTTTTTAGAAAACTATATCTCTATCATTGAATAGAAATATGACATGCAAAGTTATCAGTAATTATTTTCAGTTACTTGAACTAATGATAACCAGGCAGACCAATTAGTGGTCTGACCAATTTGGGTTATTAGAGATATATGTTAAGGTGATCTGAGCATATTCAAAATGACACATCGAGGTTCGAGGTAAAAATGTTGGCTTCCCGTATAAACAGTGCAGTGTGTACCTGGGTATCCTTTGGTATGGCAAAGCCCAGCACTGACGTGTCACTGGTGGTACTGTGGACAGCCAATGGAGTCACCATGCTTATTCGCTGCACCTCCAGCATCACTGCGCATGTATAGGGCAAAAGTTCGCTGTCATTCCAATCTACTTGGCGCGTGCGCCCAATATTGTCATCTATTTCCGTGTGTACTTTTGCCTGAATATCTCTATGATTGGCCATGTGTATGATGGCCCATCGCATTGTCGTTGCCATGGTTTCTGTGCCTGCGCCGAATATGTTATGTATGGTCTGCAGCATCCTCTCCTTATTGATATCTGGGTCTGAGCCCTCCGCAATCTCCTCCAGATACATGTCCAGGAAGTCTCGCGGTTCACCGGGAACTCTCGTCTTGATGTGAGACTCCAACTCCTCGTTGTAGACCTCAAACATGCTTTCAACACAGTCTACGATATTCTCTTCGATCTTCTTTTGTGATGGCAGATACAGAAGAGCTGGAATCATTTCCCCAAAAGGATCTTTGAGAAAGTTTTCAAAGAGTCGGCTGCAGGAAGAAGTCAGACGTTGAAATTGCGGCTCGTTGTAATCTCGCCGACGTCCAAACAGAAGATAAAGTAGAATGTTCGCCATACTACAATTCATAACATCCTTTGGATCAAAAGGTGTTCCATTTGTACTTTCGAAGCTTTTCAGAAGGATTTCAACTTCTTCTTTAATGTTGTCTTGTAGTTGTGTTTTCCCGAAGCCGAGTTTGGTTAAAAACTGTAAACAAAGTTTTTGGTTCTTCTTCCAAACTTTGTCATACGTTCCCACTATGATGCCTGCAGAGAGAGAAACGATTTGTGATGCTCACACTATACAGACATAAGCGTACAATAATGTCACGTTACAAAACTGTTTATTTGGATTTAAAAAGAATTAGACGATCCAAAGCACGATGTACTATTAGAGTTTTATTGGGACATTTCCTGCCATAGATGGCGTTTGATTTCTATCAAAAGATGACATCACACACACACACACACACACACACACACACACACACACACACACACACATATATATATATATATATATATATATATATATATATATATATATATATATATATATATATATATATATATATATATATATATATATATAGACATAGAGAGAGAGAGAAAATGTGCGTGAAAATATGCCCTTGTTTGCCATATCATTTTCACGTTTAAACAAAAATATCGTTGCAGATTAATCTTTTACAGAAGATTTGAAAATCTTGATGGGGACAAAGAAGTACATATCAATAGACGGGGTAGTCCTATCTGTGATAATTGAGAGTGTGTATAACATTAGGTCTATGTAATATATATTCGGAATATGTTGAGAGGTGAGAAACTGATAACGAGTGAGTGGTGTGCAATTCTTTAGGAAAATAGCTTTGGACAATTGGAGACCCACTTAATTGGTGGTGTACCCGTGATTTATAAAGAAATAATGTCGTAGTGTTTGATTCAACTCCCCGCAGGAGGCATTTAACATGGTGGATGCTCTTGGGCAGATATCCTTCTTTTTGTACGTGTTTGTGAAGTTACAGTTGCGGTTTTGATCAGAGCGGTAAATGTGTAGAGAATGAACCATATGGTCAGGCAGGTAAATGTGTAGCGAATGAACCATATGGTCAGGCAGGTAAATGTGTAGAGAATGAACCATATGGTCAGGCAGGTAAATGTGTAGAGAATGAACCATATGGTCTGGCAGGTAAATGTGTAGAGAATGAACCATATGGTCAGGCAGGTAAATGTGTAGAGAATGAACCATATGGTCAGGCAGGTAAATGTGTAGAGAATGAACCATATGGTCAGGCAGGTAAATGTGTAGAGAATGAACCATATGGTCAGGCAGGTAAATGTGTAGAGAATGAACCATATGGTCAGGCAGGTAAATGTGTAGAGAATGAACCATATGGTCAGGCAGGTAAATGTGTAGAGAATGAACCATATGGTCAGGCAGGTAAATGTGTAGAGAATGAACCATATGGTCAGGCAGGTAAATGTGTAGAGAATGAACCATGTGGTCAGGCAGGTAAATGTGTAGAGAATGAACCATATGGTCAGGCAGGTAAATGTGTAGAGAATGAACCATATGGTCAGGCAGGTAAATGTGTAGAGAATGAACCATATGGTCAGGCAGGTAAATGTGTAGAGAATGAACCATATGGTCAGGCAGGTAAATGTGTAGAGAATGAACCATATGGTCAGGCAGGTAAATGTGTAGAGAATGAACCATATGGTCAGGCAGGTAAATGTGTAGAGAATGAACCATATGGTCAGGCAGGTAAATGTGTAGAGAATGAACCATATGGTCAGGCAGGTAAATGTGTAGAGAATGAACCATATGGTCAGGCAGGTAAATGTGTAGAGAATGAACCATATGGTCAGGCAGGTAAATGTGTAGAGAATGAACCATATGGTCAGGCAGGTAAATGTGTAGAGAATGAACCATATGGTCAGGCAGGTAAATGTGTAGAGAGTGAACCATATGGTCAGGCAGGTAAATGTGTAGAGAATGAACCATATGGTCAGGCAGGTAAATGTGTAGAGAATGAACCATATGGTCAGGCAGGGAAATGTGTAGAGAATGAACCATATGGTCAGGCAGGGAAATGTGTAGAGAATGAACCATATGGTCAGGCAGGGAAATGTGTAGAGAATGAACCATATGGTCAGGCAGGTAAATGTGTAGAGAATGAACCATATGGTCAGGCAGGTAAATGTGTAGAGAATGAACCATATGGTCAGGCAGGTAAATGTGTAGAGAATGAACCATATGGTCAGGCAGGTAAATGTGTAGCGAATGAACCATATGGTCAGGCAGGTAAATGTGTAGAGAATGAACCACATGGTCAGGCAGGTAAATGTGTAGAGAATGAACCATATGGTCTGGCAGGTAAATGTGTAGAGAATGAACCATATGGTCAGGCAGGTAAATGTGTAGCGAATGAACCATATGGTCAGGCAGGTAAATGTGTAGAGAATGAACCGCATGGTCAGGCAGGTAAATGTGTAGAGAATGAACCATATGGTCAGGCAGGTAAATGTGTAGAGAATGAACCATATGGTCAGGCAGGTAAATGTGTAGAGAATGAACCATATGGTCAGGCAGGTAAATGTGTAGCGAATGAACCATATGGTCAGGCAGGTAAATGTGTAGAGAATGAACCATATGGTCAGGCAGGTAAATGTGTAGCGAATGAACCATATGGTCAGGCAGGTAAATGTGTAGAGAATGAACCACATGGTCAGGCAGGTAAATGTGTAGAGAATGAACCATATGGTCAGGCAGGTAAATGTGTAGAGAATGAACCATATGGTCAGGCAGGTAAATGTGTAGAGAATGAACCATATGGTCGGGCAGGGTCCGCCAGGCTTGTGTGAGGAAAGGAAGTTTCCTTGAAGAGATGTATACTGCTAGTGATATGATTAGAGAGAAGTTGGTTAAGATGTCCGGATAAAAGCTCTGTTTGGTTACGTACACGTCCAATAGAGGGCAAAAAGAGAGGTTTTGCCATCCCGTAGACAGGATCATAGAGACGGAGATAACCTCATTACTTTATCTATCCCGTTATATTGGGTATTTGGTTTTACTATCTCGTCCATTGATAGTTTAGTTTCGTTCTATGCCAATAGATGGCCCATGTCTTTCATTCTAAAAAGGACCACTTGGAGGCATTTTATTTAGAATTAGCATACCTTAATTGACAAAGGAAGACATGAAAATATATAAAGCCCCTGACATTATGCTCACTCAAATTTTTCTAGCAAGTATGTATTTATTGATTCCGTTTTAATTATGTTATCCATTTATTTAGTACATAGCTATAACTGCATCAGTTCATTCTTATAATTAGTTATTTCTATGATTTAATCAGTGCACTAATTGGGAAGACTGTGAGAGACACTTCAGTAAGACTATTGTCAATGGACTCGCTTGTAGGGAATACAGGGAAGTACTTCCATTCTCAATCTTAGAAAGGGCGCAAATTACCCCTAGCTTATTTATATAATACTATATTCAAGCCGGTTAGTTTCTACTTATATTGAATTAACCATTGAAAACATAGATTTCAAGAAAACGTGGACAATAGTGCGAATTGGCAGCTAAAGCTGCAAATTTGACAGTGACAAGAGAACCAGCACCTTTATCCAGGGAAACGGGAACACATCGACCTGCGCCAGGCAAGGGTCAATCACCTCACAACAGTTTCCGATGATGCGTGTTCTGTCTCGTTGCCGTTCACGCCATAGCAAAACCTCGCTACTTGGAAGAACATACTAGTATGTATAATCTACAACACAACTGGTGTTGGTCAGTAGCAACTCTTAGTTAAGTCGTTTACTGTTTCAGATAAATTATAATATTAAGATGTGTAGTGAACAACCTTCGTTATTGGTTAGTTAGCATTTAGAGTATAACTCATACCATTAGATTGCTTTCATTTTCTCATGTTCTCTGTGAGTGGAAGTTGATGCTCTGTTTTGGCTGGAGTCACCAATGAGATGTATCTCCTCTTTTAACTTTTTTTCTTGTGTGTATGCTTTTATATGCTGACAACATGGACAATACATATACAATATATGTTCAATCCTAGAGTGAGGATCATTTCAGTAGAAACTAGATTGATAATAGACCACAGTCAGACCCAGTCACATTGGTGAGTTTTGTTAACAAATACGAGACAAGAGCAACTTGATATCCAAATCTTTTTTGAAGTACAATGTCTTGATAGTATAGGGGTAGTGAAAAACTAAATGCTAGTAAAGAGACACTTGTTAACTTTAGTCCACATCTGGGACATTGTGGCCATTTCGTAGCATTCCTTCCTGAGGTAGGAGGCGTTTTTTTTAGTTACCTAGATAGTTTGGATCATAAAGTGCCACCCTCCTCTTCTCCGGGCGACCAGCGAACTCGACCGACTTTTTCACAAGCGTGGCTTTAATAGATTCGTATCCATTGACGATGACTACCATGCTGAAATGAAACACAAACCGTGTTAGAAGAATTGACGGAAATAAAGTAGCAGTGAGTCAATAGTCAAGGAAATACAATGGACGAATTACAATTAAAGACTTAGCCATAGTACTGCATTTAATTCACATTTGTGCTAGCAACATCTTTAGACTACATCGCAGTCACCATAAGAGCTAAATGTATGTCTTTGTGTTGACTGTAATGGGTACATTACAAAAATGTGTAAGTAGACAATTACGTATAAACCCCTTTGTGTAA
>OZ012685.1:481006-493506 GCA_963942565.1 Maea johnstoni
GCAACTCTATGTACTTATCTTGGTGGTTCCTGTCCGACTCTAGACCTAAACTAATCCGTATATGCAAAATACTTGTAAAAATTGTATCTGAAAACTAGTAGATTGAAATCTGATGATTTTAATCTAAAGAGAAAGACATTCTCACAAAGTACGTACTAATTGTGACCTTGGGATTATTGAGGACATCAGACATCTCATTATGCAATGCTCGTATAATAGTGTCGAGGTTGAACAAATATACAAAGAACAAAAAAATCAAGGATAGTTCTGGGACCATAGCTGTGAATGAACATGGAGACTCCTTTATCATAGCTCTTAGCGGGCGCGTCGATGCCCTGACACAGGAACAAATAATGAAGGTTTGGGAGATAACTGGCACTTTTGTGTTAACTATCTACAGGAAAGTCCTTGCCTCAAGAGAAGTCAAAGGGTAGAATATTTTGCCCATGATTCTCTATCAGCTATAATTGGTCAAGGTCACCGTCCAAGATGGACGTGGTTTTTTTGCCGGAGGAAAGTAGAGAGACGCTTAAAGATGTTTTTGAGATGTTAGACCCAGAAATGGGGGATGCTTTGTGGCTGATGTGCAGGATGGGTCGTCGTGAATTCGAAGAGGAGTTATGTACAAAGTTTGATGTGAAAAGTCTAAAGGAAATCAGAGTCAAAGTTTTCAGAGCTGCCCTTGACAAAGTAGACATGTGTCTAAGCCAGATTGCCAGGGCCCGTACCATAAGCCCGGACATGAATGACATAGATGAAGAAAGGGTTCATAAGGCCGACGCTCTACTCCGAGTCCTAACACCACAGGACATGATAAATAGACGTTGCATAAAGAAACTGGTATTCGACATTGCAGATTTATTAACATTTATCGCACGCGAGCAAGCCGAATTTCCGTCCGGTATGATCAAGACATCTACTGCCGACCCGTCACTCGGGGATGATATTAAGGACGCAGTAGAGTGCATACAGATGATTGTTACGGCTGATGCGGAGTCCAGCATAACTACGATGGAGAAACCCACATGTTATGGTGAGGAGGAGGTTTGCGATGGAACCTCAGCCCCTACGATGGAGGTTAGTGAAAACTCCAATGCCAACCATTATGATGAGGAGGTTTTTGGTGATGATCATGTGTATGAATTAGCTGCCGACGAGAGGGGTCATGGAGATTGTGATTTAGAGCTAATAAGAGCGCTCATATGTGGTGAAGATTCAAGTCATCCTATGAATAACCCAACGGAGGAGGTTACGCATAGTCAACAAGAAAATCTGTTCGATGAAATTGCTAAGGTTGGAAAAAATCTCATTTCTAATGATCCGATATGCCCTCTTTTGATTATCTCTGAGACGTCCCCTAAACCTTCTCAGAACGTCCCGCCACAGGTAGAATATGCAAATTCCGAAAGCGACGCTACCATCAGAGAGCTAAATCTGCATAACCTGTCGCTTAGTGAACCGGTCCAATCTCATTGGCCCAATACGCCGTGTGCCCGTAACACGAACCCCGTGGAAGTGGTCAGTGCAAACCCAGTGTCTCCAAACCAGCCGCCCACAGTTGCTCCACAGCCCAGCTTTCGTAGTAGAGTCACTGTGATCGAGTCCCTGCCCACAAACGATAAGTCGACATCGACCGCCGATTTGTGGGAGCACGTAATTGCAGAAAGCAATAGCGGTTGCGTCTATCCAGAGCCGTATTATCGTTTCATTAGCTACGACCCAATGATGAGTGGGAATAATGCATGGGCGAAGAAGCGACATGACCCACCAAAGAGAGATGGGGCATGTAATGAATGCGGCAAGAAGTACGATGAGATGAATGAATGGAAAGGAGACGTCTCGCGCCGTGTCGACAACGCTGTTGACAGCAGTACCGAGAACACAAGGAAAATGAGTGCGTTCGAGAGTGAAGTGAAAGTCGAGCTACGGGAAATGAGGCGCAGAATGGACTTGATCGACAATGTAAGGGGCATGTCTATAAGTGACCCCCGACCCAGTAGTGCCAACCCGATACGCCCTAGAGATCCAGCCGAGGAAGAAGCTGGTGCGAGAGGTCGACCTGCACGTCGCGCAGGTCAATTGCGCAATGTGAACGAGGACCAACGTAGGAGAGCCGCGAGTTTCTCTGGCCCGTTCCGCAGCACGTCTCGATCGGGTCGTCAAAAGAAAGTGGTCATTCAAGACGATCCTGCACCTCAGATATGCGACGCCCCTCCGAGAGAGCAGAGGGAGAGAAATCGACATGGTAATAAACGTGCAGAACGGCCGAGAGAGAACCCGATTAGAGACTGGCTTAGCTCGGCTAAACAACAGCCCAGCAAGCCCGCCTCACGCAACAAGCCGATAGAAGGGGAAACGGAAGGTCTCAAGAGTCCATCCTGGGCCGACGAGTGTGGATCTGACGATGACAAGACGGGGACCTCGTATGCCTCCTGTTCCCCAGCCATTTCAACCTATGACATCGTCGATGACGTCACACCGGAAAGACAACACAACGGTGACTGCGAGGAAGTAGTCGACGTGTACCAACTACCTCCATCTGGCCCAGTATCATCACGAAGGCTCCCTTCCAACGATGCCGAAGCTGACACGGCGTATTCCCTACCACGTGTCAACGGTGCGGAAAGGAACGAGAAGGGCCAAAAGCTGAGTCAACGGCGCGGGTATGACAACCCTAAGCAGCAAAAGGACAATCGCACGAAACCTAAAGGTAATAATGCACATGAGAATCAGGGTAACAATGATCAGGGTACTAAATCCAGAAATGTGACTAGTAAGAATACCACAACTCAGAAGGTGAAACCTAATACTGGTAAGAAGGGTATGAGTTATGCTAAGGCGGTTACCGATAATGACTGGAAAGTGAAACAGTCGAAAAAACGTAAATTCGAGAAAGTTAGCCCCAGGCTGTCGTTCCCGCTCAAAGGTTCTGTAAGTAATACGGTCCGCGATGTGTACCTGCAGGGGCTCGATATTGAAGATGGGCAAAACGACGACGATGTTGCTGACAGTGTACGTGAATACTGTAATAAGCATGGTATCACCCCTGTATATATTAGGATAATCCCTGTTAAGTATGATTGCACCCGTACAGGAGTTAGACTAACGGTAAAGAGTGAAGACTTCGAAAGGGTGATCGATGAGTCCTTTTGGCCAGATCTCATCACGGTTAGAGAATGGACGCAGAGGAATAGGGATAACCGTCAAAATGATAATGGTAATGGTCGTGATGTCTCTGATGACGATAACTAGAAAACAACATGGATTGGTCACAACTGAGAAAACTTAAGAGCAATAGGCAAGTCACCATGCTCAGTATGATGGGTGCCCCGCACCCGGAAAGTTTAACTCAGAGACTTCGTGGTTGTCATACTAATGGTATCTTCCCGTTTGTACTAATGGTTATGTGTTTGTTTAACAATGTTTGCCTCTTACAGGATCACTATCTGAATCATGCCGACAGTGAGTATACGTATGTCAACTTTCGTACAATCCATTCCCAATGTGTTATGTCAATAAGTTGTCGCTACAGTACCAGTACCACATATTGTCAACAACGATGCTGGGATAGAATCCGTTTGCATACAGATACAACATCTGTTAATCGTCACCTTAAAGTTAATGGTATGCCAATGTGCATGGGAGGGTGTTGTTGCGATAACGGCTCTGTTGCCTTGTATATTACCCTACATAGTGGCACGAGCAGTCAACCACGCACAATCGAGGTCGAGCCAGCAACAGTTCATTCTATGCCAGCGACGACCTGGGTCAATGCCCCTTCATATGATGTAAACAAACTAGCGGTGTGGAAGTCGAGGCTGGCCGAATGGTCAGCCCAGTCGAACGTGACTAAGACAGGGTCCAAGTCCCAGACCAATGGGGAAATTTATCATGTGTGCACAGTGGTTAATGAATGTATTTCTAATCCCAGTGAATTTATTGATATTTTTCAGATTTACAATAACCAATATTGGACTAGTGCTGTTGGGACATTGTGGGAGGTCAAGATCGAGGTACCCCATCCACGGCCGGCGCCGGATCCGCACGTTACCTCAAACACTGATGTGATCATGTGCTTCAATTGTACTTTATGGCTGGAGTACCGGGTTCCACAGATGGGTGCGATCTTGGCCTCTGACAGTGATATAGGGTATAGTTTAGGATGGTGTCGGTGTAGTGGTCAATATTGCATTTTTGCATCTATTACTTATATATCAACCGATGCTATGTATAGTACCTATCTGTCTCAAGAAACAAAGAACACGAGTGATTGTCACGATATCTTTAATAGGCTATGGGCACAGTACGAAATAATCTTCAACAGCTGTGAGTGTAAATATATGGTTGACGCTGTCTGCTATCGTACGTACCATTGTCGCACACCCCAGCTCTATAATGAATCTGGACATGCCCACATATACTTACTTGATCGCATTACTGATGATTATGATTATGTTGATATTTTGCAGGATTGAAGGTCACGTTATCTGGTGGCACTCGCGGTGACGTCATGGGAGGCCGGGAGAGCGATACCACACGCGAGACCTGTGCCGGACCCACGCAGCCACTCTACCTATGGCCGGCTTGCTCGCCTCAGTAAGATGATATGTTTGGTATTTCGGGTCCGGCATAGGGATGTGATCCTGGCCTCTGATGGTGTCCCGGCGAGTGGTTTAGACAGATATCGGTACTTTGGCAGATGTGGTGTCTATGCTATTGCGCTCTACACTATAGACAACGTATCTTGTGAGTCTGAGCCACTATGGCCGCTCTGTTTTTGTAGCATTTACGGTGGAGAGGGTGTGAATGATATTTACTGCCCCGTTATAGATCATGTATTTATATTTGATGTTATATATACTCAACGGTATTTAAGCCTACCTCATTTAGATAGTGATATGAACATAAACATTCCCCTCGTAACAAACGCCACACATATGTGCAATAGTTTTATGCTCAGACCTCGGAGTAGTATAATGATATTTATACCAATCTGTTTTTATTTTTATGTCATGAGCACAGATGATATTTCCCTATGTGTTATTTGTATATACACGCCCAAGTGCACATGCCTCGTGACAAATGTAATAACATATATGAAATGTAACGATGAGTTGAGGTCCAACTCCTATATCTCTTTACATACAACTGTTAGATCAGGTCGCGTTACTGCATGTTGTGATGAACTATATGTACATGCCGCGAATAATGCTTATTTCTATATATAACAGTTGAGAAATTTGAGTTCGGATGAAATGAGGGTGATGGCTCTGATGAAAAGCAACATGTACAACAATCACAGGCCGGGCAAACTTCTCCCCAGGACAACGCACAATTTTCCGAGCAATGCTCCCAGCGCTGAAAATAATGATTGGTCTCATCAACTAGACCTTCTGGAAGCAGTACATCGGAGAGCGTATGGTAACTCCTTTAGTATAGGTTTCACATGTATGCTCTGTATATGTGTTAGGCACAAAGAATATGAAATCTGTCCTGAGCAAACCTATGATAATATTAGTGATAGGAAAGATATGATACAGAGCATGCATGTGAAACAAATGACTAGTATAAGGATACCTGTATGGCTTGTGGGTTGTCGTGATATGTTACATGTGAATTTCAAACTCAGACATCCAAAATGCAAAGTTGTTATATTCTATATTATATTATGGCCATGCTCGCGAGCACTCTGAGAGTAGGGTGCTGGAATGTTAGAGGACTGAGTGCCTCTATTCCTTATCTCAGGAGTCTTTTAGATAAATCAGACATTCTATGTATTAGTGAACACTGGCTCCATAGGAATCGCTTGATTTGTTTAGACGATGTCAGTAATGAATTTTTGAATTTTGGCAGATCTAGTAAAGCTTCTCTTGAAGCTAATTTCGGTCTAAAACGAGGACAAGGGGGTGTGGCCATTTTTTGGAGGAAAGAACTCCCAGGTGTGTCTATTGTGGAAAATATCGTACATGACAGAATATGTGGGATTAGATTTCAGGATGGTAGTGGGGTCACTATGGTAATCCTATCCGTATATATGCCAGCAGTAGGCGCCCATGACGAACTCGCTAATATCCTAGATGATCTATCCAATATTATTGATAATTTAGAAGATGATGTTGTCCCGCTTGTATGCGGAGATTTTAATGGAGACATGGGCAGGGAGGGTGGCCCTAGAGGCGTAGGCCCACCGACTAGAGCTGGGCGCCTGGTTGCAAATTTTATGTATAGACATGACATGCTAGCAACAAACTTACTTGAGCTATGCACTGGAGCAGTGCATACTTTCGAGTCGCATAATGGCCTTTCATGTATTGACTTCATGATGATCCCAAACCACATGGAGAACATGGTTAAGTCATGTCATGTGGAAAGTGATCATGTACTCAACACGTCCGATCACTTCCCAGTGATACTAAAACTCGCAGTAGACAAACTACCCTGTAAACTCGAAATAAGTGACGTGAAGAGAAGCTTAAAATGGGATAAATGGGATGCCGAAAGGATATTTTACGAATATCAGACCCCTGTGTCTATAAGTATGGACGACTTGAGAGAGAGAATCATAAATTCTCCATGCAATCCTGACAATATTAATATCTTCTTTGATGAGGTCATATCTATCCTACATAAAGCGGCAGAAGTCATACCTAGAGCTAAATATGCATGTCATCTCAAACCGTTTTGGGATGGTGAACTTTCTGCACTTAAGAAAGAGAAGATGAAATTTTCAAAATATGGAAGAATAAGGGAAGACCTAGAGATCCAAATAATTTATATAGGGGAGATATGATGACATCAAAGAAAAACTTCGCAAAAAGGCTTAGACAAATAAGCAAGTCCTATTACAATGAGCAGATAGCTATGGCTACTCAACTAGCTGAAGTTGATAGGAATTTCTTTTGGAAAATGTTTAGGAAGTCAAAGGGAGGTAATAAATCGACTTCGCATGCTATAAAAAACTCCGATGACGTGGTAGTATACACTCTTGAAGAAGTTTTGCAGGTCTGGCGGACCCATTTTGATAAAATCAGTACACCTGCACAGTCTGCTGAATATGATGAGCAACACTTCTCTAACGTAAAACGTAGTGTCAAGTCTTGGTTGGATGGAGTAAATTCAAGTCGTTTCCTGGCTATTCCATTTTCTCTAGATGAAATCAACCTAGCTATTTTAAAATTACATCTGGGTAAAGCTCCTGGGTATGACAATGTCACCACAGAGCACATTAGACATGCAGGTCCAGCGTTGTCTGCTGTGCTCTGTGAGTTGTATAATGCGTGTATCATGATTGAATATGTCCCAGACTGCTTCCGAAAAGGGGTACAAGTCCCACTATACAAGGGTAAAGGAACCTGCTCCCTTAATCCCGACAATTATAGGGGCATTACGTTGCTATCAAATTTTAATAAGCTTTTTGAAATCCTGATTTGGACCAGGATAGAAAGATGGTGGGCTCAGAGTCGGGTAGTGTCAGATCTGCAGGGTGCATGTCGGAAGGGGACGTCATGCATCCACACAGCCCTCACGCTTCAAGAGACAATTTCGAAGGAGCGTGAGAGGAATGACAAGGTCTTTGTGGCATACTTTGATGTCTCGAAGGCCTTTGATTCTGTGTGGGTGGATGGCCTCTTCTTCCAATTGCATGCTCTAGGTGTCCAAGACTCTCTATGGAGAATCCTTTACAAAATGTACATTAATTTTTCTTGCTGTGTTAGGATAGGCACTTTGTCCTCTACATGGTACAACATGGACTGTGGGATTCATCAGGGAGGGTTTCTCTCCCTGATGAAGTATACAGTATTTATTGACTCGCTGCTGAGAGAGCTCTCAACAGATGGCACATGCTGCTCTATTTATCGCATTCCAACATCTCCTGTCGGATATGCCGACGATCTTGCTGCGTGCACACTCAATAAGCATAAAATGGATAATGTCATGCGCATAGTATACAAACATAGCACTACCTGGAGGTATAACTTTAACCCCGGTAAAAGCGCTGTTTTAGTCTATGGTGAGACGTTAAAAGTAAAAAAGGACGTGTCTGTATATCGCGAGTTCAAGTTAGGAAAGGGAAAGGTGTGTGAAAAATTACACTATGACCATGTGGGCATCAAGTCATGTGTGATGGGAGACACGCATGTTAGAACGTTAGAGAAGGTGGAGAAAGCCAAAAGAGTATTAAATATGTCTACCAATACGGGGGTAATCAAAGGAGGTCTTAATTTGAATACATGTAATCTAATTTTTTGGTCTGTGGTATTCCCAACACTTTCATTTGGCAGCGAGATATGGGTTATTAAAGATAGAGATATCGAGTTACTTCAAGGGTTCCAAAGGTATGCTGCTAGGAGGCTACAAAGACTGCACTCTCGGTCAATTAATTCAACTAGTTTTGCATGCCTAGGGTGGATGGATATTGTGAGAGTCATAAATGCAAAGAAATTGATATTTATAAGGTCCATTGCATGCATGCCTGAGCATGCACCTATTAGGAATATTTTTGCTGGCCGGTTGAGGGAATTTGATGTTCATGACGTAAACACCTATGATAGTCCTATCAAACAGATGTTAAGCGTTGCGTCTGATTTTCAAGTTATTGATGGAATTAGAAATATGTTTAATGGGGCAATGATATCAAAGCAAGGATGGAAAAAAGTCGTATGGGAAAGAGCCTGGACTCTTGAGAAAGAAGTTTGGGATGGAAAAATTGTCGAAGATAAACATTTTGATTTAATTAGTAGAGCTACCAATGGACCGGGCTATTCGATTTGGTGGACAATTGCCGACGCTAAACAAAGCAGAATGAAGCAATGTGAAGCCATGGTGAAGTTGATAACACATACTAGCGCACTGAAGGGTGATGATTGCAGACTAAAAAGACTGCCATTTGGGTCAAAAATGTGTATCCAGTGTGAACTAGGCTCCATAGAAGATGCCAATCATATGATCCTTCAGTGCCCTATGCATGAACACCTTAGAATTAAGATGCAGAATGATATCAATATGCACTATACGCTTGAAATAGGTGAATTCACACTGGATGTAATGTTAGGGAATTATTTGTACGGTAGGAGCCTTGAAGAGATGCTCAATTTGTGGTATATTGCTAGTCATTACATCTACCAAATGTATATAGACACCTTACGTAGTAGACAAGGCATAGGATAATTAATTTGTGATGCGATCAATATGTCCATGCGGGCACTGTGTATGTACCCAGATATTATGTGAGAATTTTCCATGTTCTCTAGTCTCTTAGATTTTACCACCCCATCTGTGCCTTCACGACTAGTTTAATACTTTCGTGGTACAAAATTTGATAAGTTTCTAAAGTTCTCTGAATCCAGATATTACTTCTAAATACGTTCACGTGCTAGTTGAAGCTTCTTTCTAACATTATACAACATGTGCGATAAAAGCTAATCTAATGTAACGTAACAACAGTATTATATAATAGTGTATCTCTGCTTTATTTATAGTAATATGTTTTCTTGTTCAATTTTCCTTTTTTTCCTACATTGTAATATATTATATGATTTATGTATTGATCTGCGTATCAAGTATGATTTTGTAACGTCGAGTTACAGCAAATAAACATACTACTACTACTATAACCAGATACCCAGAAACATTCTCCTCCTCATTGCCCTGTATATAGTTATCATTAGAGATGAAACTGGTTATCTACATTAACTCTCTCACCACAATACCTATCAAATTATTTAAACAGATAGAAAGTGGTTACTTACTTATATGATTTAATGAGAACAAAAAACTAAAGGAAACCTTTATTTTTACATTAAGTCTCTCCGCTCACTTATTCTAGCATTTACCCCTAAGTTAACAAGCTCCTATAGTTTTGTGGACTCGTTCACCTTAAGTTACAGTTATTTTAAGTTACACGTTGATCTATGTGCCTTTATAGTAATCCTATACATGTTCCTTGATTACTTTTTTGTATTTTTGTTATCATTATGTTATTTGTAAACACCGTATTAATTATGTTGTACGTGCTATTTTGTGACCTCTGGATACAGTTGATAAAGTACCTTACATTACACTAGGCCACCAGGGCAGGTCCCGGCGAGAGATAGCCATCAGTGATTAGCGAGCAGCTGATGATGCATGATCCCTTCAAGGGACAAGTGAACGGTCAATACACCCAGGGTCAACTCCTTTCCAGGAAAACAAAAATCCAGGCAACACAGTAGCTAGTTCAAGATGCCGATCACTGTCCGGGGATCTATTACCCCTTTAATGGACATGTCGCTTGATAACACTGTGTCGCGCACCTTTCTGAGAAATCTGCGCATCAAATGACGTCAACACTGTTCGGTTGTCCACATTTTGTCGATTGTTATCATGATAGCACCGTCACACTAAGTACAGGTACTGCTCTATATAATCTCTCTACCCGGATTTTAAAAGATGTTATCATTCTTGCTGACGTCAACTTGTCAAATATGCACCATCTAAGTTAGCACCTTTGAGGCAGCATTTAATTCAAGATCCCAAGTGGTATCATGTTCAGATTAGACATTTAACCCGCACATCAACCCGCGGAGTATCCTCATATTGCCAACTTCTTATTTTCCTTACCTCACAGGATGACCATTCATGGAGGCACGTCAAACTCAGTAAGGTATGCAGTGCCAAAAAGGCCTGGTCACTTAAAGAATATACCTCAAAAATACCATGTTTTGGGGAAAATGTCCGAAGGGATAATGCTTATCAGCCATCTACCTACAAACCCTTATGATATGTGTGTATTCGATACTAGTATTTCACAGGTTTACTTTACTGATCGCGTGAATGCATTTGCCAAAATGGGCCTTCTGGTAGCATAAAGATGGACCCTAAGTCAAGTACTAAAATCAGTTGTAGTCGCGAAGGAAAGATTTAAAAATGTATTTAACTCCAAAATATAGATTTAAAAGTGAAAGGTCTTTCACTTCTGCAGATCAAAAGTAATTTTCAAAGAACCCCGTGCATATTGTGTTTCTGACAATAACGAATATAGGGATGAGTTCGATGCAGAGTTAGATGATCTAGGATTCAATGGTTTAATGTTTAATATCTCTCTCTTTTTCAGTCCCAAAACTTTTTCTTCTTATTTATCATGTAATGCAGCCTCGCTATTGTGGACAGCCCACTAATGTGGACGACCTCCCCAATGTGAACATCATTTTCAAAGATCATTATTAATACAGTATATTTGTCTATAAATAACTGTTATTCACTTCCTATCTTTCAATGACTTTTCTCTCTATTTTCTCCATTTGAATGTATGCATATTATATGGTCTACTTGCATGTAGACAAACATTGTTTGATATGACATGATAGTTTTACTATGTATCACCGTGGTCCAGAAACTTTAGCTTGGAAATGGATACCTATACAAAAGAGCAACATCTGATACTAAGGCATATGGTGCTAGACAATCTAAACTTTACATTCAATATCAAATGTGTCACTAGCATAGGACAAAATTATGGTTAGACAAATTCAACACCTCTTCAACGGCAGGCAACTGTGCCTCGGTGTTCATGTCCATGTAAAGTCATCTATCTTGGGACAAAGCTTCCTTTGTAATGAAAGTTCATTGACTGCAAGGGTCACTTATATAGATACGAGGCTATCACATTTATTTTCTCATTGAAACGATAATGAATAAAGAAATCAAGTCCTTTGGTTAAGTGGTCAGTTGGCAAAGTTAATTACATGAGATTTGAGTCTTTTGAATTTGCCAGTTTGGTAAAGATAATCACGCTAGATACTAGTATATCCATGTTCAATTCATGTGTAGCGGATCGTCTTTTGAGGCAGGAATGTGACAAAGATAACCTACAATTTGTGCCAGAAAAGTATTAACTAACGGGCTACCTAAATATCTCTCTACTGAAGCATAATAAATGGGTATAAGTTGGGCAGTGTCGAAGGTAGTAAACAGCAATAAAAGTGCCGTGGTAGTAGCAAGGGGCGACCTCTGTGCCACCATAGATCAGAGGGATAATATATACGTGTAACCGACTGCATTGAGACACCCCTTTCAAGTCGCCTTTCCACTTCGCTGAAATGCTGTGCGAAAGTGAAGTGGTCCAGTAAGTTTCTCAAAGTTAATGCGAAAAAGTCAAAGTTTATGTCTATCAACACCGAAAACGTGTAATAAGTGGAATGTTAACCACCGATTTAACCGTTCCACTCTCATAGCCCGTTAATGTAGTACCTGTTAATAGCCATCAAATCATATGCATTAAGATCTAAGGGTTAGCAGTATTCGATCTTCTGGATAGAGCAAGCTGTTACATACCTCATGATTTTAACCTTATAGTACATGTACGATACATGAGTCCTAGGGTCAGTCCTGTTCCTGTCAAACAGTTTTGAGAAGCTTTGGTAGCTCTGTCGTTTCGCTATATTTCTTCCTTTCTTGTCTTCTTATATTAACCTTTCTTTCGTTGTATTCGCTCTCCCTACAACCTTCCTGTAACTATCAAC
>OZ012685.1:496006-498506 GCA_963942565.1 Maea johnstoni
AGTGGTATATGAACAACTCTTATCGGGATAAAAAGCCTTTAGAAGCACAGTGCGGTAAGATGGGTCAGCATGTATCTTCCAACATGTCACTTAAAGAGGGTGGTGTGTTTTGCTGTGCAACTGGGGTGCGACTCACATACGGTTTGATTCCCACTTGCACGTAGTTGTCCTGAAATAGTTTCACTTTAAAAGTGACCATTCAGTCGTGATGAGCTGAGCTATGAAAGGTGTTCAGTATCCACACTTTACAGCCCGTTCGCACACAACTGGGAGGGGGGGATATGGAAAACTTCTTGATACTACAGCATTTTTCCGAAACCTATGTGATCGGAAGTTGTTGGTTGTGTTGGCTTTAAAAAAAATCCTTTTATTTTATTTTAGGTACTTGGATATTTGATTCTATCTGGCAAGAGATACCAGACCATGAGAGCACTCCAGATACAAAGGGTCTAAAGATAAAAATTGTTAGCAGCCGCGGATGACGTTTACAGGGTGACAGGCACCGTAAACCATTAGCTCATCAATCTTCCCAGTAGAGACTAAAATATGTCTGCACAGTTTTGCTTTAATCAATCGGGGATATCTTGGCTGAACTCTTGGTCTGACGCATTTGGAAATGTATTGAAATGGTATTTTCAATGTGTGTGACTGTAATGTTTAATAATCCTCCCAGTTATTTTTGCAGCCTATCTCTAAGTGATGAGGTATGTTCAGAGCTGCCAGGTCATGTCAACACTGGCTGCGTTAACGAGTGAACACCTGACGCAGGCTCCAGTCAGCGTCTTCGGCATCTCACATTCAATGTTTTCTTTTCGTGGTTGGTCAACTACATGTGTGATAGATAAGAGGACGTCAAAACTAATTTAGGAGAGCATTGCTTTTGAATATATTAGGGTCCAATATCATTTCCATCAGCTTTGAAAAGAAATGAAGCTTTTATCCACGGTTGGAGGTTTTTATGATTATCACATGAGATTTGACACGTATATGTGAAGTTCGTGAGGACCTTCACCCGTGTCTAAACAGGCACAACTATACATCAGATAAATGTAGAATGGAAACCAGAATAGCAACTTTAGTTTTTTTTCTATCAGCAAAAGGCAGCTTCACAAAAGCATTTTGATACATCTTATATGTTTTATGTTAGTTTATGGTTAGTGTTGGTTCTTGAGGGTCAATTCAGTATACAATTTGACTCTCTACAAACTCATATATGTATATATATATATATATATATATATATATATATATATATATATATATATATATATATATATGTGTGTGTGTGTGTGTGTGTGTGTGTGTGTGTGTGTGTGTGTGTGTGAATAACCTTTTTGGTTGGTCGAGACGAAATCCAGACTGACGGAAACTATTAACCACATAGGGACAGGAATATGAATTAGCGTAATACGCATGGTTCTTGGACCGCAGTGGTCGCTGTAGCGAGAGTCATGCGCCACATCCCCAGGAATCTTGCTCTCAGACAGGGGGGCAATGCGTGCGGCTGGCTTTCCCGTCCACGGAACCTCTGCCATGACAAGACAGTGGAAACAGTCCATGCCACCCAGTCCATGCTTCTCGTGCGCACTGGGCATGCGCACTGGGCGGCCACTGACTGACGAGGACCACCTAGAAGCGTGGTGGTCTGAGAAAGCAGTGAGGTGACCCAAACTAGCCGCTGCAGCGACGCAAGTGCATGCGTGCATTAGCATAGTGCAGACTCCCAGCTGTTCAATAATGTCCACTTGAGAAAACTAGTTGCTTCACGTAATTAGAAGACGTCCACGGAGTTCAGACACAGCAGCCAGACATTGCTGGCTGTCGTCGAAGGCGCAATGCGGGGTTTATTCTAATTGGCAAGGAGGGTTGGATCACTCGCAGTTGGATTTTGAGTAGATAAAAGTGATGTAACTAACGTATACAATACATAACTTGGTACTTATCATTTGACGTACAGGCAGCTTAAATTTCCATTAATAGTTGTGTTTACTTTTCCCGTTAGGTTCATGTTTTCCAATGCCTGCGACGTGCTTTCGTACTACAACTATTAACAATTTAACACTATGCATATGTTCTGATGTAATTTCCAACTCAATTCTTTTCGTGTTATCAAGCTCAATGGTTTTCTATAGTGATGGGCTTTTGAATAATAAACATACAATATAATACAATTCCATCTCCGCGGGAGTGAATACCAACATGATAGGGTTAGGTGGTTTTCGAAAATCTTTGCGTCATTGTTTTTGGACGAAAGTAGCCTTAGCACTGGCTTTTCATTTCATTTGTAGCAATAGTTCAAGACAACTTTCAAAACAGCGGTAATGCCGACAAGTGCTACTCATCTATAAAAGATGACCACAGTAACGTTTCCTTTGGATGAGGAATACATCGGAAAGGCGAAAAATGCACGGATGTATGTATTCCAGGCAGTGCTTGCACAAAGAGGTGCAAAATCGAAGAAGAGTAAAAAGTTTAAGTCAATTAAATACTAAAGATGCTT
>OZ012685.1:500090-517590 GCA_963942565.1 Maea johnstoni
ATCATCAACATTCAGGAAATAGGCCGTGACGACTGCCTCACGTTTACAACATTTTAATACACATCTACCTATATAGGAAAATATCATGCAACGGTATATTATAAATATATATATATATATATATATATATATATATATATATATATATATATATATATATATATATATATATATATATATATATATATATATATACATATATATATATATATATATATATATATATATATATATATATATATATATATATATATATATATATATATATATATATATATTTGTATATATATATATATATATATACATATATATATATATATATATATATATATATATATATATATATATATATATATATATATACATATATGTATATATATATATATATATATATATATATATATATATATATATATATATATATATATATATATATCTTGATTGGCAAAATTCTAGTCTTTTGATTGGTCAATTGGCCCATGATATGAAGCTGTATTAACCTCTCAGAATCCTATACTAACCTCCCAGTATTCTTATATTAATCTGCTGCTTTTTAGGTTAGGGAGAGTTGAGCATTGCATCAGATGATTATGCCCATAATTCCCAATTCTCCCTACCTCCTAAGTGCATGATGCAATCACCAATTCTACCAAACATTGCAGGATGGCGGCCCCTGTAGCAGACAATGCTCTGCTGCTAGAGCCAAATTGTATGTATGTATGTATGTTCATTTTATTACCTATGCAGAGGTCGAGGGGGCAATCATGAGATAAATTCGTTATCAACTGTTTTGGAGTATGATACAACTTATATCTCGCAATCAGAAGGCTGTATCACCCGAGGCGCAGCCGAGGGTGATACAGCCCTCTGATTGCGAGAAGTTGTATCATACTCCAAAACAGTTGATAACTAATACTATATATATAATCCGTGACGTTTTTGCCGTACGTCATTAAAACGTTTGCATCTTCCTCGTTGTACGCTCTGTAGCTTTGCAACCCTTAACCACACACACGTCAATGACTGCCATGGCACCTGCGCCTCGAAACCGTGCAGCCTCTCGGTCGGCTTTTTGTATAGCTGATGGCTTGTGCGAATTGTGGATGTCTTTTCGGTCCAATGGTCATCTCCGAATCCTAAAAGCTACTGATGTGCGTTAGACAGTGACTGAACAGACTAATGAGGCGCTCCTCCTGGCCTGTGAACATCTAGCCAAGCAGGACCCGTGTGTGTGGGGGGGGGGGGGGGGGGGGGGGTGGGGGGCAGGGGAGGGAGGGGTGCTTCAACGCAGGTCCTATAGGGGGAGGGGGGACAGTTAAGAGTGTCGTCAAAGCAAATGCTCCAACAGGTGATGGATGCAAACAGTTCTATGTCAAAACGAATATGATACATTCACTCAAACCCTCTACAATGTTTCGGTGTGAACTTCCAGCGACCAAACAGTACATTCTCTTCTTAAGTCTGGGGAGCCACGAAAAGATCGCAAACATTGGCTATTAAGATGAAACTTGTCCTTTGGAGTTTTCATATATATATATATATATATATATATATATATATATAAATATATATATATATATATATATATATATATATATATATATATATATATATATATATATATATATATATATATATATATATATGTGTGTGTGTGTATATGTATATATAAATACATATACGTATATGTGGAGATGTTTGAGGGGGTATAGACATATAGATAGGTATGTGTTTGCGTGTGTGTATGCATGCATGTATGTATGCATGAATGTACGTACGTATGTACGAACGTACGTATATATGTATGTATGTAAGTGTGTATGAACGTACCTACGTATATACGTACGTATGAATGTATGTAAGTATGTATGTATGTATGTATGTATGTAAGTACATGTCGAGTGTGTCTTAACCGAGAGCTGTAAATGATTGGGTTTCCCTATACCATTTCCCTCTAGAGTGACCCCCTTCACTTACTCACACCTGAGCAGTGAGCAGGGTGTCCACTGCTTGACCAATACGCTGCATTAGCCCACCTCTATAACAACTAGAGAAATCCGTGTGAAAATCTCCCTCTCACTACCACCTACCTCGACCGGGCTGAAGGGGGGTAGCCTCTAGCCCCCAGTCCGCCTCTAGTTTATGACTGGGAAAAGGAACTCCACCACCAAACCCATGGTGGCTGACAGTTCCCAACATAACTCACTATTTTTCTTCCCAGCCAAAACTACCTTGAACAGGGATTTCTACATCCGGTGAGAAGAGGAACTTTCAGTCTGATATTTCACACAACATTGCATTTTTGGTATAACCTGTGCATGCGTGGCTGAGCCTGCGTGCGCTGCTGGTGTGAGTGGGTTAACTGATGAACAGATAGTGGCATAAAGGCTGAGAGTAGCAAAGGAAGTAACTCGTTGACAGCCATCAGCAGCGCCGCGGAATTGTCTGCACCATCTCGATTTCCATGCCAACAGTATCAGGCCATTTAGGAGCCCATTGTATTTGGGATTGAGTGTGAACGAACCTACTTACATGTATTAAATTTCCAAACCTCCTTCAAAAAAGCTCTAACTAGGTAAAAAGGCTGTAAATGTATCCATATCATAACATTATATTAAGTCAGTAAGATTGCGTGTGTTTTGTGGTTTGTTTTTTCGTTTTCGTACTCTTTAATTCAACTTACAACCTTAGATGACCAAACACAAGTGGATTCGAAACCAGTCGGTCAACCTGAACATGCTAGCCTTAACCAGTGTCAACTAATAGCCACTAATAAGCCAAATATCGGTGCTCTGGGCACCCCCAGCTGATTGGTCCTTGTTCCCACGTGACCTCGTGCTGCTGGCTTATCTGGTACTCTTGGCATGAGTCCAGCACTTAACTATAGGGCATATAGTAATTGGTCTCTTGCTACATATTAATTCTTTTCTTCATCCAAGGTACAACGTGATTAAACGTCTACGCACGTTATCATATACAATGCTAAGTGTCTAATATATAAGTGTACCAAGTAACAAAGAAGGGAAAAGTTCGTACCACTAGTTGAATATACAATACGTATAGCATGGCAAGCCTCATCGTTTTTCAACTTTCTTTGTAAATCCTAATCCATCATTTGCTGCATATTCCACAATGCGTCGATAGCCATTGTCTGTGCAGCGATGCTGCATATGCAATACTGGTACCAGAGCAGCAATAAAGGCATTTTAAGTTAAAAGAATAAAATCGTAGTAGAGATGTCGTGATATAAGTTGTATTCATTACAGCATTTGGAAATATCAATTATGTATAGTAGTAGTAGTAGTAGTAATAGTAGTAGTAGTAGTAGTAGTAGTAGTAGTAGTAGTAGTAGAAGTAGTAGTAGTAGTAGTAGTAGTAGTAGAAGTAGTAGTAGTAGTAGTAGTAGTAGTAGTAGTAGTAGTAGTAGTAGAAGAAGAAGTAGTAGTAGTAGTAGTAGTAGTAGTAGTAATAGTAGTAGTAGTAGTAGTAGTAGTAGTAGTAGTAGTAGTAGTAGTAATAGTAGTAGTAGTAGTAGTAGTAGTAGTAGTAGTAGTAGTAGTAGTAGTAGTAGTAGTAGTAGTAGTAGTAGTAGTAGTAGCTGTTGTGTTTCTTGTTTATCGTGCTGTGTGAAGAAGTCTCGCAGTGACTAGTAATGACATCGTTCAAACACGGATTGAAGCGAGAGAGGTGAGTGTCGAGTTACCTTTTCCCTCGACCACCACGATGTCGGGTGGTGTTGCCTGTAAGGGTGTTCTCAACCCTTATGAGGGAACCAAATTACCCGGGGTGCTATCGCCTGAGTGGGTGTAAGCTCTGTACCACTAGTGCGTGTCTTCACCAACGGACCACGGCTTCGTATCTGGAAGGTCAGGCGTGTTGTGGGGTTACCAGTGACTTGATACTAATCGGTGCTTTTCCGGGTGCACCGATTTTCTGCACCCTTTATAACAAGCCGTAATGTGGTGATGACGTAATAAAAATATCCAAGTTGAAATTGAACCCCCAGTCTTGGTCCGAGATGAGGCGGTATGCTGTGGTCGAGCACCTGCTGAGGACATGCAGTATGGCACATACAGGTGTTGGGGTGTGTTCAACATAAACGCAGCAGCGTTCCTTGTGACACATAAGCGTGTAATTCTCCCACCTACATCGGCAGTGACGCGCGCACGCACGCACGCACGCACACACGAACAGACTCACGCACGCAATCGATGAGCAGCTGGCGCTCAGGTCGCGCCGGAAGTTGGTCTAGGCCTGACAGGAACAACAATAGAACAGTGGAAAACTCTGTTACTTGATGAAGAATCGATTGTATGTGAGAATGCATTCAGGAGCTTGGCGTGAATTATTTACAGGCTGACAGTCGTGAGTATTTTGGGCTGTGGTGCTGTTTTGCGGAGAGAGAGAGGGAGAGGGGGAGTAACATGATGTAGGTAGCCAAGACCATGAGGGAGGATCTTGGTAGCATAGCTGCTGTCTCCTGCGCTGCTACCAGGCGGCGCTTCCTGCGAGCCGCCTACGGCCACTGACAATGCCGCCGCAACAAGTGCGCTCACAGACGGACACAGCGTGTGTGTAAAAACATTGTGAAGAAAATGCAGTCGTAACTCATACGTGTCCCCTTCTTCGATATTCTCCGCTTGGTATTTGGAACAACTTCGTTTGGATAATGTTCACACTTGGAAACTCATTATATTCATGAATGCCGATCCATTTAAGTCATGCTATGAGTTTTCATATTGCAGAGGTGTTCCACAAATACGTTGTAACAGAACAAACAGTATCTAACAGGAAATCGTTTACGTCCCAAACTATTTGGAGCAAAGTCTATTTGAAAATGGAGGTTTTCCATAGTTTCTGTAACAGGTTGTATGCGGGAAATGCTATCATGGAAGGTGTTGACAATGCGAGGATTCTCAATACCATGGTCGTCAGGAATAAATCACCAAACAGGAAAGGGATGGGTGGGTGGAGAATAAAACTTAGAAAAAGCCTAAACATACTAATCCCTAAAAAACATTGATCGATTAGATTTTCCACTGGTCTTATAATTGAGATTGTGTCCCAATACGTAGTAATATGTATAGACTGTATAGTCAAGGTAAGGGGGCGTTACGGTTCATAGTTTGCATTTTAGTAGTAGTAGTAGTAGTAGTAGTAGTAGTAGTAGTAGTAGTAGTAGTAGTAGTAGTAGTAGTAGTATAGTAGTAGTAGTAGTAGGAGGAGGAGGAGGAGGAGGAGGAGGAGGGGTAGTAGTAGTAGTAGTAGTAGTAGTAGTAGTAGTAGTAGTAGTAGTAGTAGTAGTAGTGGTGGTTATAGCAGTAGTAGTAGTACATGTAGTAGTAGTAGTAGTAGTAGTAGTAGTAGTAGTAGTAGTAGTAGTAGTAGTAGTAGTAGTAGTAGTAGTATAATAGTAGTGGTGAAGGTGAAATAAATTTCGTCAACATTAATAGATTTGTTCTATGAGGTAAACTGATACATGCATTCATTGGATGATTTCCATAATCTGTGAGATACCCTGTATGCGTGCATGCACGAACCTGTACCTCATAGTGTGTTTTGATAAACGTGTG
The DNA here is from genome assembly GCA_963942565.1 of Maea johnstoni. NCBI lineage: Eukaryota > Metazoa > Annelida > Polychaeta > Spionida > Magelonidae > Maea > Maea johnstoni. The sequence goes on from OZ012685.1 coordinate 505,664, forward strand.
CTCCTCGGAGGACCTCCCTCGCTGCCGCACAGTTAAAGGTTGATGTAAATAGTGTACTCACTTCATGCCGAGGGCCACGCTGCAGATGTTGCCGTATTTCTTGGCTAGGTGTCCGAAGGTGATGTGTGGGTCCCCCTGTGAGAGGAAGGGCAGGCTGCCCAGGACCGGGACCACCGGGGGACCCGGGGGGAAGCTCTTGGGGCGCCGTGGGGTCCAGGTGTAGACCAGCCCCAGGAAGAGGGCCCCAGCCAGGAGGAAGGCATTGGTCGCTGTCAGCACTGACGGCAACTGGGAAATCACAGACTGCAACATTTTCACAAAACTTGTTTCCGCACCCAAGCAACTTCTTTATCCGCCGCTGCTACTACTGACTGCGTCAAGACAACTTCTACATGTCGGTAGAGTGTCCTACCCTTATATAACCGCGCCTCGGGCTCCTATTGGTCCACGGCCAGCCTATAGGCGGCCTGCATCCCGCGCCTCCCGTCCTCAGCTCGCTCGCTCTCTCTACCGGCAGCGGCGACGGCCACACGGCATCTCTCTCTCTCTCTCTCTCTCTCTCTCTCTCTCTCTCTCTCTCTCTCTCTCTCTCTCTCTCTGGCAGATGGGAAGTTATATACATGGGTAGCGCAGACTTGCCACTTTTTTGAGGTAGGTTTTCACTCCCCCTCCCCTATGATAACAGCGTGGGCCAGTGAAGTAATATAGTCGCACCTGTAACAACTCTAGTGTGGTTTGATATCTGCCAGCTCAGCCCGCTGGCCGCCGCTTCTGGGGCCGCAGCAGCAGCAGCAGCAGCAGCGAGATCAGCACCACGATGATGCTGATGATGATAGTGGTGAAGATGACGATGGTGATGATGATGATAATGGTGATGATGATGACGATGGTAATGATATTGGTGGTGATGACGATGATGAAAATAGTGATGATGATGATGATGACAATGATGATGGTGATTATGACGATGGTGGTGATGATGAAGATGACGATGGTAATGATGATGATGTCAATACATCTGTTCGTGCTACATCAGTTTTGATACAGTAGTTGTGGTACTAACAGTATGATATCACAGTTGGAGAGTAACAGCACCAATACATCTGCCTCCGTTGGCAAGGTTGTACAGGCAGCCTTAAGTAAAAGGGTTTCACTGTGTATTAAATGCAGAGTGACGAGAGGGCAACAGAAAGTGCACTTCAGACTCCTTTCTATAGAACCTTGTTTAAAACAATTCAGACAAACTCTTTCTTCACTTGGAATTCTATGATTGTTTTTTTTCTCCTAGTGACCAGTTACTCCACACCTGATTGGAGCTTTTCTCTACTTCCTGGCATTTAGCCTCTAGGGGTCGGGCTCGAATAGAAAATCTCCTTTAATCAACCGATAAGTCCTTAGTTCATTATTATTTTCCCTGTTCAAGCTAGCATGCCACTTAGTTTTGCACCTGTTAAGTAGCTTTTCACGGAGTTGGTGGCCAATTCCTGAAAACATCAACCACCACGTTTATTTCACAAGCCTATAAAGGCCGAGTATTGTCTGGGCATTTGATACTTAGTATTAGAGCCTATTAGAAATCGTTCTTGTAAGTGTGTCCTCACTCTTTTGAGAAAGGCGAGAAGGGAGTCTAGCCACTGTGGCTAGATAGGTAGATACAAGGCCAGCTCGCCCTGGGGCCTGCATTCGCCACGCCCTATCTTGTAGCGCAGTACTTAACGCTGTAGTATAGTATCGCAGTCGGTCATGTGTGTTGAGAGGACATACTTTATCATATCGTCACTGAACTTGTAGAGTACAAGTGAATAGAGCCTCGCACTCCGCGACACCCTGTCATACAGTATCCACCCATCCACTCAACCCACGAGCTACCCGTGGGAAGGGTGGGGCACCATGTAACCCCATATACACCCATCCCCACAACCCAGGGGTTCACCGTGGGAGGGGTGGGGCACCATGTACCCCAATATACACCCATTCCCACAACCCAGGAGCTACCCGTGGGAAGGGTGGGGCACCATGTACCACAATATACACCCATCCCCACAACCCAGGGGCTACCCGTGGGAAGGGTTGGGCACCATGTACCCAAATATACACCCATCCCCACAACCCAAGAGCTACCCGTGGGAGGGGTGGGGCACCATGTACCCCCGTATACACCCATCCCCACAACCCAGGAGCTACCCGTGGGAAGGGTGGGGCACCATGTACCCCCATATACACCCATCCCCACAACCCAGGAGCTACCCGTGGGAAGGGTGGGGCACCATGTACCCCCATATACACCCATCCCCACAACCCAGGAGCTACCCGTGGGAAGGGTGGGGCACCATGTACCCCAATATACACCCATCCCCACAACCCAGGGGCTACCCGTGGGAAGGGTTGGGCACCATGTACCCCAATATACACCCATCCCCACAACCCAAGAGCTACCCGTGGGAGGGGTGGGGCACCATGTACCCCCGTATACACCAATCCCCACATCCCAGGAGCTACCCGTGGGAAGGGTGGGGCACCATGTACCCCCATATACACCCATCCCCACAACCCAGGAGCTACCCGTGGGGAGGGTGGGGCACCATGTACCCCCATATACACCCATCCCCACAACCCAGGAGCTACCCGTGGGAAGGGTGGGGCACCATGTACCCCCATATACACCCATCCCCACAACCCAGGAACTACCCGTGGGAAGGGTGGGGCACCATGTACCCCAATATACACCCATCCCCACAACCCAGGGGCTACCCGTGGGAAGGGTTGGGCACCATGTACCCCAATATACACCCATCCCCACAACCCAGGGGCTACCCGTGGGAAGGGTGGGGCACCATGTACCCCAATATACACCCATCCCCAAAACCCAAGAGCTACCCGTGGGAAGGGTGGGGCACCATGTACCCCCGTATACACCAATCCCCACATCCCAGGAGCTACCCGTGGGAAGGGTGGGGCACCATGTACCCCCATATACACCCATCCACTCAACCCAGGAGCTACCCGTGGGGAGGGTAGGGCACCATGTACCCCCATATACACCCATCCCCACAACCCAGGAGCTACCCGTGGGAAGGGTGGGGCACCATGTACCCCCATATACACCCATCCCCACAACCCAGGAGCTACCCGTGGGGAGGGTGGGGCACCATGTACCCCCATATACACCCATCCCCACAACCCAGGAGCTACCCGTGGGAAGGGTGGGGCACCATGTACCCCCATATACACCCATCCCCACAACCCAGGAGCTACCCGTGGGAAGGGTGGGGCACCATGTACCCCCATATACACCCATCCCCACAACCCAGGAGCTACCCGTGGGGAGGGTGGGGCACCATGTACCCCCATATACACCCATCCCCACAACCCAGGAGCTACCCGTGGGAAGGGTGGGGCACCATGTACCCCCATATACACCCATCCCCACAACCCAGGAGCTACCCGTGGGAAGGGTGGGGCACCATGTACCCCCATATACACCCATCCCCACAACCCAGGAGCTACCCGTGGGAAGGGTGGGGCACCATGTACCCCCATATACACCCATCCCCACAACCCAGGGGCTACCCGTGGGAAGGGTTGGGCACCATGTACCCCCATATACACCCATCCCCACAACCCAGGAGCTACCCGTGGGAAGGGTGGGGCACCATGTACCCCCATATACACCCATCCCCACAACCCAGGAGCTACCCGTGGGAAGGGTGGGGCACCATGTACCACAGAATACACCCATCCCCACAACCCAGGGGCTACCCGTGGGAAGGGTGGGGCACCATGTAACCCCATATACACCCATCCCCACAACCCACGAGCTACCCGTGGGAAGGGTGGGGCACCATGTACCCTCATATACACCCATCCCCACAACCCACGAGCTACCCGTGGGAAGGGTGGGGCACCATGTACCCCCATATACACCCATCCCCACAACCCACGAGCTACCCGTGGGAGGGGTGGGGCACCATGTACCCCCGTATACACCCATCCCCACAACCCAGGAGCTACCCGTGGGAGGGGTGGGGCACCATGTACCCCAATATACACCCATCCCCACATCCCAGGAGCTACCCGTGGGAAGGGTGGGGCACCATGTACCCCCATATACACCCATCCCCACAACCCAGGAGCTACCCGTGGGGAGGGTGGGGCACCATGTACCCCAATATACATCCATCCCCACAACCCAGGAGCTACCCGTGGGAAGGGTGGGGCACCATGTACCACAATATACACCCATCCCCACAACCCAGGAGCTACCCGTGGGAGGGGTGGGGCACCATGTACCCCAATATACACCCATCCCCACAACCCAGGAGCTACCCGTGGGGAGGGTGGGGCACCATGTACCCCAATATACACCCATCCCCACAACCCAAGAGCTACCCGTGGGAGGGGTGGGGCACCATGTACCCCCATATACACCCATCCCCACAACCCAGGAGCTACCCGTGGGAGGGGTGGGGCACCATGTACCCCAATATACATCCATCCCCACAACCCAGGAGCTACCCGTGGGGAGGGTGGGGCACCATGTACCACAATATACACCCATCCCCACAACCCAGGAGCTACCCGTGGGAAGGGGGGGCACAATGTACCCCAACCCTCCCCGGGGTATGTACTGGTTATGGATAATACACTGGTTCAGCATTGGTACATGACGTTAGGGGTGCCTTGATGTTGTTGGCAAGTCCAGGTAACGTATACCCCAACCCTCCCCAGGGTATGTACTGGTTATGGATAATACACTGGTTCAGCATTGGTACATGAGGTTAGGGGTGCCTTGATGTTGTTGACAAGTCCAGGTAACGTATACCCCAACCCTCCCCGGGGTATGTACTGGTTATGGATAATACACTGGTTCAGCATTGGTACATGAGGTTAGGGGTGCCTTGATGTTGTTGGCAAGTCCAGGTAACGTATACCCCAACCCTCCCCGGGGTATGTACTGGTTATGGATAATACACTGGTTGAGCATTGGTACATGAGGTTAGGGGTGCCTTGATGTTGTTGGCATGTCCAGGTAACGTATACCCCACCCTCAGCGTGTAAGGGATAGAAGTATTCTAATCGTTGGGCAGTAGTGCACGGTTGATGGGGGTAGCTTGTTGTGACGTATGGTCCCAACACCCCCTGCCCCGGGGGGAGTACATCTTCCTGTTCAGCACTTGAGCATCAGGGTGTTAGCGATGACTTATGTTCGGTGAATTATGAGATATACTCTCTTTGTCATTTATAGACTTCTCTCATATTCCCATACATAATGTCTATACCAAAATGTCAAAAAATCACCCTGATTCCTCACAGAAGGTCTCAGGATAACCGCCCTTTAAAAGTGCAGGTAAACATAAAGCGCAACTTGGTCCGCACCAAGACCCAAACGCATATTAGAAGAGCGGCCCCACTCTCTATGGGTGCATTGGTCCTGGAGCGAGGTCAGGCTTGGTTGTGACGCGCGCTGCCGCAGAATTCGCAGAACTGGTGCCGCTGGTGTCATGAGCGCGCAGCCGGCCCGGCCCAGCTCAGAGACTGTTAAACAACAACGTCCGGTCTGAGTGCATGTTCGCAGCCTCAATATATCAACAACTTCAATCCGACAGGAATTCGGAACTTGGTTTCCAAAATTGACAATCATAAAAGTATTTGGATAAGCTTTTCAACGAAAATTGCAATAAATCTAAACCACTTTACACACTATTTACTTTTTCAGAAGATGCATAGTAACTTTGAGTGATGTACCATCATCAAAAATGAAGGGATACTTTTAGGATATTGGTTGGGAATTGACATTTCTAATACATCCTGTGAAAACTATTTAGGTGTCCTGGGCGGTGTGGGGCCTGCCCTAGTAGCCGAGTGGTCTAAGATGTTGCCACTGACCGCTCGTTGTCCACCATCACTGCCCGAATTCTAATCCCACTCGAGGCATGGGGAAACATAGGTAGCGAAACGTTGGTATGTGGTGGTTTTCCGAGTGTCAACGAGCATTAGCAATTAAACCTTCACATGGCAGAAAAGGTGACGTAAAGACGAATTTTCAAATCCGTTGATGACTTTTCTGAGGCCCTGGTTGTTCAAATGGCACCTTGAGGGTCGACTAAAGCCCCTTTCACACCAACTGGCGACGTCTTGCGATGTACTGGCGATGTCTTTACGACTGCTAATGCATCGAAAATCGCCAGTACATCGCCAGAACATCGCCAAATGATTTGCTTGACGATTTATTGACGACCTATTGACGCCCCAGTGGCAACACATAAACGTACGTATCACGATGTGATAACAACTTGGTCACGACCGCTTGCGGTCGCTGACAACTTCATGACGATGCATTGACGACCACTAGCGACATCATGATGACCACTGGCGATTTCTTGGCGAATTGATCAAGACACATTAGCGACATTGCGTTGTAGTGAAAACGTTGTGGCGACCGACTTTTCACGTGATGAAAGCGGTATATAAGGATAGCAAAACTTGTAGTCGGTGGGCTACCATGGCGTACCTTGCACCCCCAGCCCCAGGGAAGTACCACCCTGGTATGGTGATGTTATCATCTCGTAAACTCAAATAAAGACCTCATTTTGGGGCAATTTCTCTAAAAAATTACAAAAAACGTATATTTTTGGTATTTCATTATAAAAATATTATCTTTTGAGAAAGATGGGTCAGAATTGGCACACAAGTATACTTGGATGTTTTTAAGAGAAATTCTGTTCTTTCATTCGATGTATTAGTAGATCCCCTTGCACATGTTCGTATTAAAGAATTGACTTCATACATAGTAGCTTTAGTGATGGCTATATTCAGCACATGGTGAAAACTCGGTTAATGACCATCTCATTCTAGTTTTGTGGCTTCTTAGCATTATTTATCATTCAAATTACTCTTAAAAGTTAAAAAGGTACATATTGTCTGAAAGGTCTTCTATTGAGGAACACATTTAAGCATCACAAACGTACCCGCCAACTAGGGTGTAAAAATTTCAGGGTGAAAAGTTGAGGAAACATGACACCATTTTTATATCATTAAACTAGTCACATTTTAAGTTCTCTGTATTATTTATTCAATCAAAAGCATTTCCCAGGATAGACACCTCTGGCATTATAATCCTACCTCTCGTAACTGACAAACACTGATGAAAAAAAGGTTTTTACTAGCATTATTTACATATACCCTGAACTAGGGGTCAATGAGGGCAAACACACTGGCCAGCTTTTTGGTAGTTCTTTTTGCCCAACAATGGCACCATTCACTTAAAACAGGATCAGATAGCATCACAGAATTAGATAGCACTAAGTGAATAACGCAATAAGTTATTTTTTGTGAATTTTTTTTATCATGATGTGTTTTGAAATTATTATGAGGAGTCATTAGTTAATAAAACATGGTGAATGATATATAGAATGGAGGCTCAAAGGGTCTACTTTCAAGATTGTATTCATTAGTCGCCTCATTGAAACTAATATGTCAGTTATTATAACTACAAGGTCAAAATATCAAATGTACACACCATTTGCATATATAATCTAAACGAGAGACCAATTACTTAATGCGCTATAGTGAAGGGCTGGACTCATGCCAGGGGCCACTGATCTAGAATCAGGGTAAGGTCACGTGGGAACAAGGACCAATCAGTGTGCTTGTATTATTTTCATCACTGAGAAACGTGATCGCCAGCATCAACTGAGCATGCCCATTGCACAAATTTAGGGCTATTAGTTGATACTGGTTGAGGCTAGCCTGTTCAGGGTGACCAGCTGGTTTCATATCCAGAAGTTTTACTTATCTAAACAAGGATCTAATTGATTGGCAAGAGTAAGTTGAATGAGAATTCAACAACAGGCTTAAAGCCCTTTTCACACCAACTCGCGATGTACTGGCGATGTTTTCAAGACTGCTAATGCATCAAAAATCGCCAGTTCATCGCCAGAACATCGCCAATTGATTTGCTTGACGATTTATTGACGACCTACTGACGCCACTGTTGCAACACATAAAAGTACATATCACGATGTGCTAACAACTATGTCACGACTGCTGGCGATCGCTGACAACTTCATGACGATGCACTGACGACCACTGGCGACATTATGACGACCACTCAGGATTTCTTGTTGAATTGATCAAGGTATATTGGCGACATTGCGATGTAGTGAAGACGTTGTGGCGACCGACTTTTCACGTGATGAAAGAGGTGTTAAGGAGAGCAAAACTTGTAGTCTGTGGGCTACCATGGCCTACCATGCACCCCCCGCCACCCTGGTATGGTTTTGTAGGCAGGGAGGTGAGGATCACGAATCAAGATGTTAACATCGCGTAAACTCAAATGAAGACCTCATTTTGGGATTTCTCTATAAAAATATTATCTCTAAAGACAGATAAATCAGACTTGGCACAAGTATACTTTAGGTGATAATGGTGAGATATGAGAGTTAACCAATGTGATAAATGACCCTTGGAGGTCAATTTTGATAGTTTTTTGTCAAAAAATGGTCGAATCGGGTGTTTTCAAGAGAAATTTTAGTTTTAGAAAACTCCCTTTAAAAGCTGTGAAGAGATTGGGTGATGTGAATCATGCATACATTCATGTGGGTGTTGATAGCAGACCATCAGGAGCCGAATTGTTTTTTAATCGCAAAACTAGAACTCTTTGGTGATTTAAAGGGGAACTTGGGGAAAAACACATCATAGGTTTATATGAAAGTTCATGAACATAGCTCAACATCTGTCATAAACAGAGAAGCCCTAGAGCTCCACACAAAGAGAAATCTCAAATTGCAATTAGTGAATAGCACTTCCACTGAGGCAGGGCAGCCGCCATCTTGGATCTGAGTCAACTCATGCTGCTGTAGTCTATGTAAATGGGTGGCAAGCAGCTTAGTGGGTGTATTAGATAAAGCCAGTAGCTCTGTCTAGGAGGTAGATATTTCACTGCTCTGAAGCACATTCAAGATGTTTAGGTATGCAAATCCCTACGACTTTGAACCAAGAGTGGCTGAAGGTGATCAGGTGGATTATATGGACATTATTAAGTTCAAGGTGTTGATGAATTTGATGGTCAAGATGTGGAAACAGAGGGCTGGCGCTTAAATAGCATGTTGTGGTGCACCTGTCAGACTTCTTTCCTTCTTTAAATTATCAGGCCCCTTCCAAAGGTATTCTTGACATTTCTTTTCTATAATCTTCATGAATATGTACACAATTACTAAAGGAAATGAAGATGATTGCTGTTCCCAGTACTGCTAGTCACTTCCTGTGTTTACTACCTTGTGTCCCATGGGGTCTAGATGTGTAATGCCAATTGGACAAGGTCAATTACCCTGTGTGTCCCTTTCCTTTACTTACTTTTGTTATTACCCTAGGAAACCAAGACATAAGACAAAACCTCAGTTGCAACACAACTAACAAAATCCTGCACAGTCTATTCTCAGTGGATTAATAAAGACCATGTTGAGGTACCTATGAAAATTGCCATTCACCCTGAAAGTTAGCTGTTAGGGTTGCTAAAGTCTGTACATCAGATCATAATAATGAAGAGTATGATTATTAATCATAAGTCATTAAGAGAAGGTTGGTAATGAGTAAATGAAAATGTCATTTATTCTATCATAAATAAAAGAAAGGGTCATTTGCAATTTGAGATATTTTGATTTCAACCTTCCTCTATATTGCAGTACTATTTAGAAATGTATTTCTTCCCAGTGAAAATGGGGTCATGACTGACTATAACCTTAGCTGTTTCAATTTTGTAAGTTAGGGAATGATATTTACCCTTCTCATGCTGGTTTGATATTAAACATTTAATGCATACACCTGTGCTTATATTCGTTGAGCAACTGAATGAAGATAAATCATGTTGAGACTAGTAAATGTATACCAATAAAGTAAATAAATCCCGAAATTGATAAATTGCAAGATCACTTCTGCTTGAAATAAGAGATTTATGAAAATTGGTTACCAGATATTATATCCTTGAAGAAAGTAAGACTAGATGCAATAGGAGTCGCATGATAAAAGGTGTATCAATTGTGACTGTTTCTTTTTTTGACGAAGTGTGAGAGATTATGCACACCTATTTCACAAGTACCCAAACCTTCTAAAAAAGCATCCCTCTTCAGAACCTTGTTAACTGTACTCTGAAGTAATCCTGACTGCAGTGTGTGATTCCTGACATAATCCTCGTCAGTGAAGTGGTCTGAACATACATATGCATACTTCAGGACAGGTGGGTTTAAAAGTTTCATGGATGCTAACCACTGTTTTTTGTCTAAATTTACTACTAGGAAATCTATGAAAGCTTTCTCCACTACCGTGTCTTTTTTTACAGCCAATTGCTGCACATGATTTCACCATTTTCTTGTTTGATATATACGTTTTTATGCAACTTGTGCAGAGAGCTCTTGTCAGGAGCACTGCTGTTAGATACACTGCCCAGAGGTAGCTTGGAGACAGGATGTGATCCCTGCCACCCGATTGTGTCACAGCTGATAGCACTTGAAAAACATGGCCGCACCCAGTGGCTGGCAGAGGCTGTCTAGGAGGATGACAATACGCAAAAATCTCCCCTCACGGGATCACTGAGAGAAAAAGAATGGTAGCATCCTGTTCTTGAAGTGTATAACTTTCATATAAGCTGATATGTTTGTGAGCCTTTAGGGCCCCTTTAAATTAATTTCTTGTTTGGTGGCCATCTTACCAATATTTCTCATTCACTTTACTTTTGATAATTACTAAGGGCCTTACCTAGTGAAGAAACATGAAACGAAATGCTGAAGTTGTGTTTGCACTGAGTGACCACATATTTAGGGTGCATATGTAGAAACGGATAAAAATTTACTATTTTTAGACTTTAACTTTTTTCTTAAAGTCATATATAAAGTTGTTCAAGCAGGCAACAGATATCTATCTATCTATCTATCTATCTATCTATCTATATATATATATATATATATATATATATATATATATATATATATATATATATATATATATATATATATATATATATATATATATATATATATATATATATATATATATGTATATTAAACAGTACACACTATAAGCTTTCATTTGATGTACATGTATTAGTAGACCTGTTCTCACTGTTAATGTACCATATCCCTGCTGCCCATGGCGAGATAGTGGCGGAGTGCTACGACATCACACGCCTAGTACCAGATTTCCTCATGTTTACATAACTCACCGCGAGAGCAGACCAAGCCCTTCCTGCCTCGGTGCAACCGTCAAGCCATATCATTTTATAATCGCTTTTGTAAATACCTCCCCTTAAATCAATTTAGGCACATCTTAGTGTTGGTTTCAAAAGCTCAAACCACTCCACTTATGTTGATCATACTTTATTTCAATTTAACTATTTGTCGTATAAAAATACATGCTTTTTCATTGATAGCCTAGACAGAAAGGATATATATATATATATATATATATATATATATATATATATATATATATATATATATATATATATATGTGTGTGTGTGTGTGTGTGTGTGTGTGTGTGTGTGTGTGTGGTTACGTTTTTCTCTTTTAAACTGATGAGACAATGAGAGAAACATGGCTTCTCCGCTTGGTGCCATCCATCACCAACTATCTGGTGTCCAGACTTCTACCTTATAAAGCTTTCCACATCGATCGCCAACACAATCAAAATGGTAGAGGATTATTTGGAAGTTCTGAATAAAGGCTAATAAGGTCAACTGGTTGAATTGAGAGGGAATTCCAGCCTTGAGGCTTTCGTGCAGCGCGTTGCTGGAATGACCACGGCTCAATTGCCACTGTAACGGACAGACGCACGTACATAAAACACATGCACAGGCCAGTGCACTAGCAATAATAAGCCCTACAGCCTTTCCTGCCTGGCAAAAAACTACAGCACGAAACCCACACAATGACCG
>OZ012685.1:522590-549470 GCA_963942565.1 Maea johnstoni
GATATTCTTTTAGTCAAACCGATTGATTTTTGTAATGTCTTCAACTTCGATTTCTGTTTTTAGCATTATTTCCCATTTTCCAGCCATTTCTTGTAGCAGTCTATGGGGTGATTGGGGTCCCACATTTAAAGTTATTTTTCCTCATTTTTGTATGAATTTTGCAACTCCTTGTATTCTAGAAGATTTAAAGACACCTATTTACTTTCTTCAATTTCATCTTAACTTAAAATATTCCATAATGGGTCCAGCAAATCTGGTACCATTAGTGTATTTTTCTTTTCTAGACATGGTATATTTGGAATCTTCAGGATACTTTCATGTCATAGGGGCCAACTTAGATATTAAAAACCAAAGGATCTGTCTCCATATAAAATGTATTGTTCTATTTCATATTGTTTTCCAAAATCTGTCCAGGTACTATCTGTACTTACGTATTATTATTATTATCCATGTTGTCTTGAGTGACATTGCACGCCTTTTTAAGTCATGTAATTGTAGCCCTCCGACCTTTGAGGGGGACTTTTTTGTATATCTTACTGGTTTCCCCCTCCAACGAATTCAATGCCTAGTAGCACAAGAACATTTGTCCATTATAATTTGTTATTTTCTAAATTGGTCATCTTGCTGTCCCCTTTAACACCTAGCTGTATGGCTTAGTTTTTTCTATGTTTACATTTAGACCTGAGATTTTGAAAGTTTTAAGGTGTCTAAATCTCTATTTAAGTCACTCAATTCGTGTTTTAGTAATAGGGTGGTGTTGTCGGTATACTGTGAGATTTTATATTCTTTTCCAAAGAGTTCTATTCCTTTTTTCTTCTTATTTACTCTCGTGGCTATCCCAAGAATTTCCGCGCATATCACAAAGATGTAAGGTGAGACCCTACCATATGCTCAAAGGTCTGTCCTTAATTATGATCTGATTCTATTTTTGTTTCATTCTTTTTAGTGTATTTTTGGCAAAGAATAACGCCATATGTAAGGAGCTGACAAACCCTTCCCATGCTACCTGCAGTCAGTACCTGTTACCCCCTGCTTCCATCCTGGATGATAATTGCACCAATGAAATACGAACTTAGCCAGAGGTGCAGGCCAACAATGGGTGGTCTTGTTAGTGTTTAAAAAAGCAGACTAATTAATTGTCAAAAACTTCGCACTCCATCTCATTAATCAGTATGTGGTTTCCATCCCAATATTCTACGAGCAGTTTTGGGCAAAACGTGAACCAGCAGTTTGGATTTCAGAACAAAGACCTGAAACCTTTTCATTATCCAAAACGTCTGGCATGATGAAAAGAAAATTCTAATCGATTATGTAATATCATTCAGCTCAACTTTAAATCAGCAAAAAACTGATTGATTATAGAAGTCAGTACATGCTACCTAACGTCTGATACCAGTTAGCTGCTGATACCGAATAGGGGCCAACTTAGATATTAAAAACCAAAGGATCTGTCTCCATATAAAATGTATTGTTCTATTTCATATTGTTTTCCAAAATCTGTCCAGGTACTATCTGTACTTACGTATTATTATTATTATCCATGTTGTCTTGAGTGACATTGCACGCCTTTTTAAGTCATGTAATTGTAGCCCTCCGACCTTTGAGGGGGACTCCAGTATTTATTTTTTGTATATCTTACTGGTTTCCCCCTCCAACGAATTCAATGCCTAGTAGCACAAGAACATTTGTCCATTATAATTTGTTATTTTCTAAATTGGTCATCTTGCTGTCCCCTTTAACACCTAGCTGTATGGCTTAGTTTTTTCTATGTTTACATTTAGACCTGAGATTTTGAAAGTTTTAAGGTGTCTAAATCTCTATTTAAGTCACTCAATTCGTGTTTTAGTAATAGGGTGGTGTTGTCGGTATACTGTGAGATTTTATATTCTTTTCCAAAGAGTTCTATTCCTTTTTTCTTCTTATTTACTCTCGTGGCTATCCCAAGAATTTCCGCGCATATCACAAAGATGTAAGGTGAGACCCTACCATATGCTCAAAGGTCTGTCCTTAATTATGATCTGATTCTATTTTTGTTTCATTCTTTTTAGTGTATTTTTGGCAAAGAATAACGCCATATGTAAGGAGCTGACAAACCCTTCCCATGCTACCTGCAGTCAGTACCTGTTACCCCCTGCTTCCATCCTGGATGATAATTGCACCAATGAAATACGAACTTAGCCAGAGGTGCAGGCCAACAATGGGTGGTCTTGTTAGTGTTTAAAAAAGCAGACTAATTAATTGTCAAAAACTTCGCACTCCATCTCATTAATCAGTATGTGGTTTCCATCCCAATATTCTACGAGCAGTTTTGGGCAAAACGTGAACCAGCAGTTTGGATTTCAGAACAAAGACCTGAAACCTTTTCATTATCCAAAACGTCTGGCATGATGAAAAGAAAATTCTAATCGATTATGTAATATCATTCAGCTCAACTTTAAATCAGCAAAAAACTGATTGATTATAGAAGTCAGTACATGCTACCTAACGTCTGATACCAGTTAGCTGCTGATACCGAATCCATGACATATTTCCCCATTTAAAACCAGAACATATATGTTCACCAATATTGTCCCATTGAGGTAGTTTATGGGGTTAATGTTTCGAGCCCAGTTTTAGTTCAGTCCAGCTATTCTGTTACTATTTAGCCTATACAAATTACTTCTGTATAAATTTCTTCTGACGTGGAATACATTATATATTACAAAGGTACTATCTCGGATTGACGTAAGGCAAGAGTGATAAAAATTGCAAAACATTCACAGTTTTCAAAGGGATTTCTTAATCACGAAAAGGACCACCAAACTAAAAAAAAGTAAAGGAAACATCCATACGGATGGTAGGGCATCCCATTTTTTTCTAATTTTTGCTTTGTTCAAATTTCTCAACTATTTCGTATGGATTTCTTTGTCGAAACTGTAGACAAATGCTTACAGATTGCGTTATATTTGGGAAAATGACAAATCTTTTCCGTCAGCTATTTCCAAAATATGCTTTTGTTTCAGGGATGTCTCAAAAGGTCTGATCTTCTTTTATATGCTGCATTAATGAATGAGTTAAAAGAACTTTTGGGAGTCAAGTGAGACTATGCATGAATTGGTAAGAGAAAGGCGAAGGATTTTCAATGCTTTCATATACTCTTTGTACCTCCTACTTATACTTTGTACTAATACTACATAGCAAATCACATCAAATATCTCTAATACTATACCAATTTCTACTACTACTACTACTACTACTACTACTACTACTACTGTTGCTTTTGCATACCCTTCACACAAGCAGCGAATTGTTCACTTGGGAAAGCAATATTCGCCACATAAAAAGTGACGAATACGAACATACCTCTAGATACTGTCCTTTATACCGTTTATAGTAAAACGCTGACGTGCTAAAGCAAAGGCCAGTGCGGCATTAAAACGTAACTAGAGCCGTCTTTATACGTCTCCATTCTGTTATAAACCACACTGAAACAATAACACATTCTCTCCTTACGGAATGTGTCGCGGAAGGTCAGGGGGTTTACGAGTAGGGTATGTTATCCGGGTAGTTCCTCTTGCTTTTCGCTTAATACTTTATTTCCTCTGGTACATGGACAGTATACTTCACTGCTGGCTCACATCGCTCTGGACAGGGCAACAGGATAGAGTACGGTGATAGCGTGGCAATCTTTGAGACAAAGTTACTATTGGTATAGTGGCTTATGGGGATGGGGTTAATTTTAATTCTATGTGGCTCTGTGCTATTGTGTATCTTACTTTGCTCAGTGATTGCCTAGACAGTCAAAGTTGATCTTATTATAAAGAAAAGACAATAGGCTTGAACATGTGTCAAAATCTCAAAAATGGCCATATGTTCCCAATAAACACCCTTAATATAAGGTAGAACCCTACTCGATGCCCGGGTCTTTTTAAAACTTGAATATCTGAAGACTGAGTTAAATGAAGACATCGGCACCTATGCAATTGTAAAGGTTACATCTCGTAGTAACCGAATAATGATAATGACTTACCAATGAGTGGCCATTTTGAGGCGAGGTGGCACCCTCGAAGAACATATCTGGCTCGGTTTTTCTTTTTTGTTTTTTCGTGCAAAATGTCAAGACTCGCCCTTTAATTGGAAATCAGATTAATGACTGTGTGATGACTTTCAAGGTCTCCCATAATAATTTTGTTGATAATTGATGTAAAATCTGCATATCACAGTTGTTGAATGCGTGATTGCACATCTAGCCAACTATATTTAACACCCCTGCATTTTAAAAGCATATGAACATTGCTATCGAAATCTTCGCCACATACTGGTCACTCGTTTTAAAGTAGTTTTCAATTCCCATTTTGTATAATCTGTCATTGGTAAAGAAGTTTTAATGAAGATTTAAAACTGTACACACTTAGGTTAAACGTCATCAATAATTTTGTGATGTTTTAAAAGATTGAGCGACGCTAATGTTGTCAATGGAAACATCTTGATGCTGATTCCAATTGTCACATGTGTTAGCAATAATAGACTTTGAACTTTCATGAATGCCTCTATACAGGTTTGAAACTCCTTTTGAATCCTTACAATCCTTTTAAGTCCTAACAGTATATTCAGAAGGGAATTTCTGGGGAGAATATCCTCTCCTCTGGGTTTTCGTTATATTTTAGGAAATTTCTAATCATCAAAAAAAAGCTGCCATATTCTAAAAAGTTGGTCTTGAGACTGGAGGTGGAATTAATCTGCTGTAATTCCATTGAGCTTCCTAAGGTATTGAATACGTGGAAAATTCAACTTGAAGACTGGTAGTTTTATTCAAACTATTTATTCCATCTCATTCCAAGGTGGACGGTCCACAACTTGGGGTTGCTTACATTATTATATATTATTCCTTTAGAGAATTTTGTCCAGATATTATAGTTGATAACAAATGGAATTGTAGGTACTACATTGGTTAAAGCTATTTTTGTTGGATTCTGATATTTTTGTTGGTAGATTTAGGTAGCTTGTAGGGTTCAATTACCTTCCTCTACCCTGCTCTTATGTGGCAATTAAGCCTATATAAATTGCATATTGCCTGAAAGATCTCTTGATGAGGAATCCATTAAATATCACAAAAGTAACCTGACAGCAGATTGTACTGTTTTTTGGGGGGAAAACACTGAAAAAGAACATGCATAGTGTTTTCAAACGTAACTTCTACCCACAGTTATAGACCTTCAAATTTCACAAATGTGGAGGAAAGATCAATACGGAGGGAAGGGTTTCACAGTTCTACAATTTTTACTTCTTTCCAATCTTATGACCATTTCCTTCAGAATAGTTTTGTTAAAAATGGATAAAGAGTGCATTTTTCAACTTCCTGATTCCATAACTTTGATTAAAGTCAATAGTGGAAAATCTGTGACACTCTTCCCTCCAGGAAACCCTCAGCTACAACTTCAAAGCAAATCTGTTGACATTTGTTGCCCAAATTGCATGTTTTGGTGAAATGAAATATGGAGAAAAGGTCCAAAACATTTCCTGTTTGTGAGCAACCCTGAGGGAGCTTTTGTAATAGATGGTCTCTCACTCTGCTTGCTGATTGCCTAGACATTCACATTTGATCTGATTATGAGGAAGAGTATGTAGGCATTTGTAAAGATCTCTAAATGTCCCTGTGTTTACAAATTAACTACACACGAAGCCACCTTAAGCGTAACAGTTCGAGACAGATACCTCATATTACTTTTTCAAGGCATACTGTTGTCAAAAACCTTTAAAAACTAACGATAAAGTTCTTGTACATGTGGGCGAAAACAACAAACACCAATGAATTCTTCGGTATCCTATCTAGCTGGTTCTTACCAAATAATAGCAATTGACAATCTTCCGTACAATAAGATACAGAATCGTGTATTATAATCTTCTAAATGTTCAATGGAATCATTCTTATGTAAGAAAGGTACCATTCGGTAGCGAATCTATGGTACAAATTAGACATTTGTAACCAAACAAAAGCTATTTTTCCAATATAAATGAGACACGCAACGTACTTGAGCGTGTAGGACTATGTTTATTTGAGTGTCCCCATGACATATTTTATAGGCAAACTAGTAACGGAAGAAAATCGTAACTTAACTTGTACTAAAGCACCTGTTCTGAATATATTTATATGCGATCTGTACAATCTTTAAAATGGCATGAGTCAATTAAACCACACACGTTACACAATTACCCTAGAAAATGCCGTCTCGATAATTGCTACTTTTGACTGTTCGTGTCTACTATGTTTTTTTCTTAAGGGTAGTGTTTTACTTATGATTTCTCTAAACAATCCCTTATGATGTTGCTCCTGTTTTTACCTTGGCGCCTCTTTCAAAGGTCGTACGTGTATGACGTCACGGCAAGCTGCACATGTAACATACACCGTGGAAGAGATACCTGAACAAAGTCAGGTTGACCCAACCAATTAACCCGTTTAACCCTGCCTGTAGCCTCCCGAAAAAGCCTGTTTGACAGATAATCTTTAGCCTCCCAAAAGCCTGGGCAGGTTATCTGTTTGACGGATCATCTTTAGAGAAATACTCCGAGGAGAATCGTTGAGAAAGTTAGCAACTAGGCGACACAATCAGCATGAATGGGTTAAATAGATACTGTTGTTTGGTATTCCATGTTTATTGAGGTATTGTGAGCGGAAAAAAGGACACTCTTACTGTATGCATCCATTTTATAGAAGATCACTTCCTTCACAACATTATCGGCTTTGACTCCTTTAAAGGTCAGGGTGACATCAAGGTGTCTATATTCCACACTGATTGCAGACAGCTGATTCTTTCATTCAATTCATAGTGGTGCAGTTTCTTGTTTTGCTAGAAAAAATATGCAGAGCTTATACTAAAGCATATTAGACCACCTGTAGAAAGCAGAAGCGTGGGGATTTATTGAAATGAAAAATGCATTATCCGTAATTAAAACTCTTAAAACCACCATTTCCAAGAAGCTGGAAAAGTGTCAGGGTTTATAAGATTCCCAAATTATGCTGGTTACTTTTGTTTAAACAAGTGTAAGATCAAAGTAGGATTGACACCTGACAGTCTGTTTTGTCTGGAGAATTCTTTATTCAGTTATTCTAAAGAGCAACATGGCTTTGATTAACATGAATGTGTAGATTTTCATTGATGCAAGAAACATACATTTTAAGGCAAATACCCCAACAGAACTATTTGAGAAAGTATCTGCAGACTGCATTGTATCTTATATATGAGATAGGTCTGTTTTATCAATTGTTAAACATTTTAATGATTTAGTTTTTTTAAACAACCACGCATGCACTACCTATATTCTTCCTTGTTTTGGGAGCATTTTTATTTATTTATTGCTTTGTTGTTGTTTTCGACAATTGCAAAGACCATTATTTATACAGATTGTTATGACACTAAATGGCCTTTGTGTGCCGATGTGCCTGTAAGCACCCATTCATCATCCATGCTACCCACTTCTTTTCCTAAGGATTTTTGATAGCCACTTCACCTTTAAAGAATTCATAAAGTTGCCATTCTTCAACTCACCACTCTCTAAATATTTTCTTAAACAGTTTAGGCTAATCTTGGACGTCTTTGTTTCCACACATATCGATCAGGTTTCATTTCAAGTTCTCTAAAAGAATATCTTGTTGTGGGAAAAGAATAAATGGGCAGATGCTAAGCTCTTGACCAATGAAACTTTTTAAATATATTCCAGTTATTCTACAGTCTGTCAATTTCAATTTTCCTTTAGATTAAGAGCGGCTATTCCATTTACATACCTATGCCAATAGATTTGTGAACCAAATCAAGTTTCAGCTGATCACAGATATCACATCTATTTGATCCAATCCATATTGCTTTGGTTTAGGATACGTTATTTTTGAGAACAGAGGGTCATCAGTTTGTTAAATTCCAATCAAGTGATCTTATCTGCAAATTTATTGAGTTTTTTCTTCTGATACATTTTTAAGACCTTGATATCTTTATAAGTTGATATTAATTGACTCAAAAGTCTAGAAGTGTGAGGTTACACTGGGTCACCTTGTCTATATCCCCTAATCTCTGTTTAACGTAAAGGATCTGTTCTGTGAAACTCTAGATTTAGCTCCTTGTTGAAACGTATATCCATTTACATATACCGGTATTAGAAGGAAAACTGATGTTCTGTTAACTAAATGCCAGTGAAATGCCTTTTCAAAATCAATTGATAAAATGGTACCTGTGATATTGTTCACCCACATCATATATTCATACATAAAGTTTTATATCCTACCTCAAACAGGGTTATGTTTCTACCCTTAACAGAGCCCTTCTGATAAGCACCCATTTTACAATCAGAACAATAATTTATACATTTTACAATACATGAAGGTATAAGTTTGTGTAATGAAATTGGCCTCAAATCATTGTTTAACCATTGTCTTTGGTTATCCCCCTTAGGATAGTAATGACTAGTAATGTCAAGTAATGACTCCTAGCAACTGAGATTTAATCGCACTCCCACATTCGAGACCTGGACGCAGACCTCTTACAGACCTGGGTTGGAAATGGTCCTGAAAAGATCAGTTACAGGTCTGCTTCATAGTCTACAGTGGTCTGTAACAGATCTGTAATAGGTCTGCGTGGCTGCGCATGGTCGTGAACAGGTCTGCAAAGTATCTGATTTTTTTGAACATGTTCAGAAAAGTCGGTAAGAGGTCTGTAATGAATTTAGTCATTATAGGGTCTGTTAGTGGTCTTGAAGAAGTCAGTTAAAGGCCTGGATGGTCTTGAAGCAGTCAGTTAGACGTCAGGAAGGTCTTGAGGCAGTCTCAGACTGACAGTCATCCAGACTGCTTCAAGACCTCAACAAGACCACTTACAGACCTCCAACTGACTGCTTCATGACCTTTCATGACTGCTAACTGATTGCTTCAAGACCAGCTGCAGACCAGTGGATGACCTAGATTTACTAGATATTGTCACGTGACTGCCCACTTCGGCCTGGGAAAGGAATCAAAGCAGACATAAATGTATACCATTTTCACAAGGATAACATACTAATACTATCAGTCATTTTTTTCCAAATATTGTTTTTTTTTCTTTCGTCCAAATATTTCCATTTATGTCAAGCTCCAGAAGTGAAAGGGTTAATATATGATTTATTCCATCAAGAAATTGAATAGATATGCAAGTTTATACTAAACAGAGCATCTTTTAGCATGTTTTAGTCAAACGCAGATGTTGAAATTATTTCTCCAAGAATAATATGGAGGCAATAATCCATTTCAGGGGATTTAATAGGTTAAATAATTTATAAGCAGAAGTTAAAAAGGTAAAACACTCATCATTAGGAATTTAATCAGCAGAAATAAAACAGGGACAATGACTAATCATTTGATAATTTTAAATCTGGTTAAAATGCAATTTTTCTTATGCGGTGGTTGAAAATGAATATCCCACATATTGAACGAACCTCCTGCTCTTAGATAAGTTCACTTAATCCCTCTAATTGTGACATATCCAGGCAACTGAACCAGAATTTACTAGCAACTG
Organism: Maea johnstoni; assembly: GCA_963942565.1. Lineage (NCBI taxonomy): Eukaryota > Metazoa > Annelida > Polychaeta > Spionida > Magelonidae > Maea > Maea johnstoni. The sequence goes on from OZ012685.1 coordinate 532,109, forward strand.
TGAATGAACCACTCCCTGTTACCTTGTCATTTGAAATATCAATTACACAGGCGTGTGTATGAATGAGCCTGTAACCCTTAATAATATCATTCTGAAGTATATTATAACTGGTACAGTAATAAAGATTCCCAGATAAGTGTTTATATTTCTATGGTATAGGCTTTTGATTAAGATGTCTCAAATCTTCGAGTCAGGTAGAGGTTTGTTAAAAGTCAGTTAGAAGTCTGGTAGGTCTCAAGTAGGTCTTGAAATGGTCTTGCATAGGTCTCGAAAGGTCGTGAGCAGGTCGGGAATGGTCTGGAGTAGGTCTGTGAAAGGTCTTGTTCAAGTCTTGAGTCAGTCATAAACAGGTCATGACAGGTCAGTTAGCAGTCATGTTGAAGTCAGTTCATGGTCTGGATATACAAAAATAGAAATGAAAATTTGCATATTCTTCAAGACCTAATGCAGACCTGAGCAAAACCCTAGGTCTTGAACAGGTCTTAAACAGGTCTCGAATGTGGGAGTGCAGCTAAAGCAAAATCATGATTTATTGCAGTAGTACTTGATTGAGTTGGTTCCAGACTCAGGAAACCATCTACACCGGTGCTTTTGTTTTTTTGCATTTTCTAATAGGGAATGTGTTATTTTGCCTGGCAAACCACTTCTGCAATAATCTTCTGGAAATTCTTCTGGTATGATCTTAAAACAGTGGATGTCCATGATTTATATTGTATTCCCCTGATTGGATTGTCTATTTTTCTGTGTTCATAAACTATTTAAACAGTTCGATTATCTCCTGTTCGTCTGTTATCGTAATAGTCTTACTGATTTTCTTTTCGATAGCTTTATTGATATAGTTTCAGTTTTTTATTTATAAGAAATGCCTTTTCACCACTGTACTATCCTGCTACTCAGTTCTGACACTCACGTTCTGGACTTAAAGTTTAAATTCCTAATTTTACAAATTCTTCTTTGGGTTCCTGTAGCTCTTTCAAAGTAAGGACATTCACCAACTTTTGGTTAGAAAGTTGTTCTAACCTATCCAGCTATTGTGATCATAATGTTATTTCTTCGCCCTTTATTTTTTAATAGCAGCAAATCCTATAGTGCGTCTTAAGATATAGGACCATGGCTCAGGCCATGTGTATAGTCCACACATAAGTGGTTTTGTATGTGTTTAACCAGAGAAATACATCCCCATGTCTTCATACTCTCAGGTTTAACTAATTCCGTTACATCTAACTATTGCGAGTACAATGATATGTTAATACGTAAAGATGTGAATAGATAAACCTCTCAGCTCCCCTCGATGGAGGTAGGTCAGTTGCTGTGGTGGTCTTTCCTGTTAACTGGATCGTTCACACCCTTGATTAGCCGCTAAGATGACCACCGAAGCAAAGGATCACACGATGTCCAGTCTTATGCAAGCTGGAGACGGTCAGCAAGTGCGAGGGGGAGCACACTCCTTTCTTCCTCCTCATTAGAGAGGCGCTACTGCAGGGGCCCAGCATGCATGCCTCAGCACCCTTGATCAGCCATACCACACACAACGCCAGCACCTCCGACCACCAACACCACAGCCACAGTAGCAGTATTATAACATACAGTCGTAGTAGCAGCAGCAGTACTATAACATACAACCGTAGTAGCAGCACCAGTAAATTCGTATATGAATATATATATATATATATATATATATAGATATATAGATATATAAATATATATATGTATATATATATATATATATATATATATATATATATATATATATATATATATATGAATATATATGTATATATGTATATATAATATATATATATATATATATATATATATATATATATATATATATCTATATTATAAGAGAGGAGGCCCAATCCTTTGTAACGCATGATCTCCGTTGCCGCGCCTCTTTGCCTAATTCTGAGTTGGCAGTTTGGTGGACGAGTGTATCTAGATGGTTCTTAGCGTAAACCTATTTCAAAATATTTTACAAAAAGGTGCTTTTGATGCTGATTTCTCAACCTCGAGCGCGGCCGGGTTTGGTATGACCACCCGGCGATAGATGGTACTACCGATATCAAACTTCTGCTTCCACAGTGGGGTTACACTGCACAAACTTTGTTGGTTGTACGGTGGCAGAAGTGCGCTGACTGTAGTAGCGTCAAGCCTACCCGGGTGATTAAATCAAGAGCATGTACAGAACGGGTTGAGGCGCCATGGAAACCCTGGACATTGCCTGCATGGGCGCTTAGGGACACATCCCATGGGGGAAACACAAACAAGGGCAGAGTGCTACGACAGAGATTCGTAGAACAAACCCAGACAGTTCAGCATACTACGGTGGCGCATGAGTAACATGCATATTTGAGCTTAAGAAAAATCTGGACTTTTCTATAGTTCAAAAACTGTTTTTCAGACAACCAGTATATAGGCTACGCGGGCTCAAATAGTAACCATTTGAAAATGATCATTATGAAAAGAACTTGAAAATTGTGACGAAATTTAATGTCTATATAAACTTAGAACTACCTCAAGCCGTTACCACACTTTTCGGAAAATGAAAGGTCAGTTTGAAAAAAGTTCTAAAAAACAGCAACTAAAATGTTATAAACCCTTTTTATATAGCAACTTCGATAAACATTTTTATAAAAATCGATGGATCAAATACAAGTATCTATTCATATATACATATGTATATATATATACATATATAAATATATACATATATATATATATATATATATATATATATATATATATATATATATATATATATATATATATATATATGTATATATGTATACAGAGAGAGAGAGAGAGAGAGAGAGAGAGAGAGAGAGAGAGAGAGAGAGAGAGAAATGATATATTACGCCATGCTCTAACTTTGAAAATAGTTTTGAGTAGAAATAATTAAGATTATATGTATCAGTGAAATCATAAATGTCCCATCTTTTATTACAGCCGGTTTAATAACCCATGATCTTATTTATGAAATGGTCTATCTATATGCCAAGTTTCTTGAATTATTGATACATAGGTTAGGGTCAATGTGTGGTCTAACGGATATCCGAGTATGTCTACATGGTTTTTAACGTAAACAAATTTCAAAAAGTTAAACAAAAAGGTGCTTTTGATGATGATTTTTAGAACTGCATATCTCTCCGGCAGGTCCGGTGAGGAGAACATGTGCACCTGATCAGGTTGAAATGAAGTTAATAGGCAAGCCACCCCAAGATAGCTGCAAACAAGGAGGCCCTAACCACAAAACCCACTGGTGTGCCTGCGGTTTTATTTGCGAGGGGGTCGAGCCCGACGCAACGAGAACATAAGGCTTAAGTGGAACAAACATGACAGGGTTTGAATGACGTCTAGGACATACAGACGGCAGTTTAACTTCGACTGTTCTCTTCGCAAAACCCACTGGTGTGCCTGCGGTTTTATTTGCGAGGGGGTCGAGCCCGACGCAACGAGAACCTAAGGTTTAAGTGGAACAAACAGGACAGGGTTTGAATGACGTCTAGGACATACAGACGGCAGTTTAACTTCGACTGTTCTCTTCGCCATTGATAAGGAAGAGGAGAATCTTAGGAGAATGAGATAAAAACAGGATATTAGGGGATAGATGGATAACTTGGATTTCATTGAAGATGGTGAAATGATAAGGTGATATTGCCTCAATATATGGTGGGATTACATGTAATTTAAAACAGTATTTTGTATTAACTATTGCACTTTCCCAGTTTAAAGAAAATGAAAGGTCAGTTTGATATAAACATTCTAAATTGCAGCTGTTAAAAAGTTTAAAAAAAATAAAAAAAATAGCAAACTCGATAGATCGAAAACAAGTATCAATGTGAAATAGATGATAATTTGTAACCATCTCTCAGCCCTTCTGCTGTAAAGACGACGTGTGCCACCCCAGGTGGTGGCACCTGAGACTCAAAATAGCAAGCGCTCAGTGTATATACTGTAGAAGGACTAAGGAACGGGTGTTCAGGTGTGACGAGGGAGAGACAGATAGCGATACAGAGAACGAGAGAGAGACAGAGAGCGAGACAGAGAACGAGAGAGAAGGGAGGGAGAGAGAGATACAAAGAGAGAGCGGGGGAGGGAGAGAGATACAGAGAGCGAGACAGAAGGGAGGGAGAGCGAGATACAAAGAGAGAGCGGGGGAGGGAGAGAGATATAGGGAGAGATACAATGAGAGAGAGAGAGAGAGAGAGAGAGAGAGAGAGAGAGAGATACAACGAGAGAGAGCTACGAGCGAGAGAGGGGGGAGAGAGCGATACAATGAGAGAGAGATACAGTGAGAGAGATACGGGGGAGGGAGAGATACAGAGAGAGAGAGAGAGAGAGAGAGAGAGAGAGATACAATGAGAGCGAGAGGGGGGAGAGGGACATTCGGACAGACAGACAGACAGACAGATAGATGTACTAATGACATATGTTACGCCATACTTTCACTTTCAAAATAGTTTTGAGTGGAAATGATTATAATTAGATATATCAGTGATATCATGAACATACACAGCACTATATTCTTTATTACAGCCAGTATGATAAACCTTGATCTTATTTGTCGATGGTATATCTGTTTCTTCTTGAATTATTTATACATAGGTTAGGTGACCCTAAATGTGTGGTGTCAGAGATATCTGGGTGCTCTGATATGTCTGTCGTTATAAGATATTTCATGGTTTCCGTCCGCAGGACGGGTACTTTTCTAGTATATATATATATACATATACATAATGTAGAAAAGGTATATATCGCGCTACAAAAATTTTGCACAAAGCCGATTTTTCGCGTGTACTTTATTTTGCGAGTTCTATAGCTCCTTCTATTGAACCAAACAGTAATAAAAAAATGCAAACATTCGATCACCACCTCCAGTGGCGGATTGTGTAACTAAGCACCCAATTGATCACGTGCAATGAGTTCACGAGGGCGATACTAGTTCACGTATTCGCGAAATAATCACACTCGCGAACTTTTGCAGTTCTACAGTATATATATATATATATATATATATATATATATATATATATATATATATATATATATATATATATATATATATATGTGTGTGTGTGTGTGTGTGTGTATGTATATATATCGAGAAGGAGAAAGAGAATATGCGTGCATGTATGTATATAAATATATATATATATATATATATATATATATATATATATATATATATATATATATATATATATATATATATATATATATATATATATATGTATACAGTGTTACCCCTAGGTATACAGAAGAAATCACACCTCTTGAATGACCATATTTTCCAGTCCCAAATTAACTTTTTTTTCTATTAGTTTCATAGTAAATGGAACCCCTCTAAGTTGACTACTCCTTTAAAGTGTAATTCTACTTTCAAAATTAAAAAGGATATGTGTTAGAGCTTAATGTTACCTTTCTTACGAATCTTGATTACAATGATTGACTGAGGTGTCTAAATTTATATCTTGCAAAATACAGCATAATCACTGCCAGTGATTATGCTGAGCCAGTGATTCACTGGCTCAGCAGACTTCATGGAGGCACCACGTCCAGGTCTAACGTAGCCCTCCAGAGAGAGGCTGTGATGTCATTGATATGCAACTGCATGCAGGCTGAAGTCAACTATTATCAGAAATATCTTAGTCGAGTTGAGATCATTTTTAATCAAGGTTTCCTAAGAGAGGTGATATTGAGTTCTAACACATATCTATTTCTTTTAAGTTTTTAAGGTAGAGTTACACTTTAAGTTGACCAGCTGTGGCCGGTTCCAAAGGTGGCCACTTTAGAGGAGTGAGTGTGTGTATAGTTAAACAGCATCACACACTGGAGTACGGTAGAAAATACACTCTCCCTATATATATGTGTATACAGTTCTATAAATATTATACTTATACTGATCATGATGACGACATTTTTCAATTCGATGTTGATGATACAAAAATGCCGAAACATTTTCTGATAGGAGAGGAGGAGAGGAGACAATTGATTGGTGCTAGACGCTTAGTGCCTTTAAATAGGGCTGCAAGCCGTTCCCTTATTAGCAAACTCTGAAACTGGCACCCTCAGCAAATGGGTTAGACTAGTTGGAAAAACGGCATCATTTCTAGCCAGGTCACGTGGCTAACTATATCTGCCCTGAAAGAAAGCGGATACCAGAAAACACACATTTTTAACATGTAGTATTAGATTAGCAGGGCTTGCAGTTTTTTTCAATGGAAAGGTTCCCATGTCCGTGTCAGGCGCGCCTTTTCTTCCGTGCACTCTTTCCTTCAAATTCCTACACACCTTATGCTGCGAACGGCAGCCAGTCCTCACAGCGTACAAAAGTAGTGCATGCGAGACAAAATATAGTGGCACAAATATGTCCGACCTTCAAGCACATGTGGGGGGAGTATAGTAAAACATTGGCATCTATTGAATCTCACCTAATCATTTAGACCTGAGCCGGTGTCCCATAGGAATGTCTATTGCCACGACAATTATTGAAGCCGGCAACTCACGTTAACCTGATTGGCGACGTCATCGACAGCGTAGTGTTGGCGCCAAATTCAAATACTGTACCAAGCCTGTACACTAGTCTCGTAACTGCATGTACTTTATCCCGGAATCGTGTAGTCATGACACACTGTTGACTGCCTTTCACGGATTTATAAGGGTTTTTAAGTATGGAATAGGAACATTAACTTGTAGTAATGTATTAAATCAGAATTTATCCTTAGAAAAGATTTATTCTATTGGCGTGGATGGCTAATTTATCTAATCAGATTTGGCTCTCTTTTAAGTTGTGTCAGATGTATTAAATGTAAATCTAGCCAGTATATCAAACTACTTAAATATCTGAATCAAGGACATTTACTTAATATGATAATTTACTTAAGTTATGGTGATGAGAACCATTGTAAGCTAGTTAAATGCACCTGTGCAAGTAGTGAGATTATGTCATTTGAGTGAAAAGTTGTAAATATTGAAATGACATAGAATATGGGTTGACTAAGGACGCTTGGTTATGATATTTTCTACCTGCTACCACTCAGGAGTAGGTTTAAGATGGTGTTTCTTGAATTCCTGGTTTGAACCCCATGTGCTACTTTAATGAAAAAAAATCAGAATTGCTCATTTAAAATGTTTCTAAAATTTGTCTGAACTATCTACGCAATGATCTTAGCTGGAACATCAAGAAAATAACATGTCACTCTATTAGCTTTTGAATCTGAGATGGTTGAAATTTATGAAGTAGGATTTTCTTTGTAGAGTTTCAGGGAAATTAAAATGGTTAAAAGACTAGTATTCTTACATAAGATATTGTTTAGGAAATAAACCAGTTTATACACGTAAATGATTTGAATTAGTGCTGGGGTGGGTGGTGTAAAAGAATGTAAGACATACAAAGTGATTTCAAACAGTTTACTTCCACAATTATGGAGTGTGCAACCAGTGATGCCCTGTATTTGGGCCTTGGATCCGTGCGCTGGCAATCAGTTTCGGCGCACGGATCGCCACAACCACACTGCAACAAGCCCTATTTTTGCAACCGCGGGCGCCCCATGCAAAACAGCGTGATTTCCCTCCTGAACAACCTCTTGCATTGGGTTATTTCACTGGATCATAGACACTCAGAGTGTGCCTGGTAAATAAAGACCGCTGCCGAGCGTAGTCACTCAGATCCCAGGACGCCAGGGGTTGACTTTAGCATTTAGAAGCAGGAGAAGCTTTGCCCAAATGTGTTAAACATTTTAGGTACGCACTACATCAGTAAGGGTGTGCTGGAGGTACCAGTGCCCAGGCTACCATCGTCCAGGTGTATGTGATTTTGTGAATTTTACAGTTATCAGTTTAGACTGAATGAGCCGTGTAGCTAGGGCTGGCCCATCCCCACGTGTGTAATATAGGAGAGAAAGACACCCATTTTCAACAAAATCAACCTAATGACATGCAAGATGATACCATTCTGAATAGGCAATTAAAGTGTTCCATTAGATGATACCGGATGGATATATCCCCCATCAAAGTGTAGCAGACATCGTATCTTACCAGCATACGTGCCTATGGGGTTTATATGTCTATTAACCTCATGATCCGGGTTGCCAGAGATTGACCTCTATGGAAAGACTTCTAACATGGACAATTAGGGTAATGGATGGGTGCACTGTACATATTCAATGTAGGTATTTTACCACTTGAGCATGACGAAATGGAAAATGTAATTAATATAGTGTTACATCATACTGCCTTTTTTAATGGTCCTCAAAAACATAGTAAGAAAAGCTTTAGGGGAGGTTGCATTGCTGTACAGCTAGACAATCCTTACAAAGACCCTCGGCAGAGCAAGACAAAATGATCTTTGTAGATGTGGCCTTAATATTTGATTGACATTACGGAAGATATAAAATGTATTTTATCTGGAGAAGGGTGTTATTCATGATACGGTAATGTCAGCTGGTTTCTCCTAATAGGTGGACACTACTGTTAAACCCTGTATGTTATATTTTGAATTGTTATTTTGTAGTCGGCCAAGAGCCCTGGCAGCTCGTGTTTACTATGTAAAATTATTACCGACTTGAAATAAAGATTATCTATCTATCTATATATCTATACCATATATATAGTGTAAATATATATATATATATATATATATATATATATATATATATATATATATATATATATATATATATATATATATATATATATATATATATATATATAAATATATATATATATATATATATATATATATATATATATATATATATATATATATATATATATATATATGTAATTATATATATATATATATATATATATATATATATATATATATATATATATATACCATTTGAAGATAGAGGTATATATATACCATTTGAAGATAGAGGTATTGTGTATTGTGGCCTGAAATAAGTTATCAATGCTCACAATAGGATACATTTTCATTCTAAAATGTTGATGCTTTAAATACACTCATTACCATTGAACACAATCACCCAGCTAGTAGGTCGAAGACTGTTGTGTAATAGTCCCTATGAATATTGCACGATAGCCTGCGACTGATTTGTAATCTGAATTTCACAATGGACGCAGTCATATATACTAGTATATATATATATATATATATATATATATATATATATATATATATATATATATATATATATATATATATATATATATATATATATATATATATATATATATATATATATATATATTCATTTCTCCCTGAGTGCATATATCAAAGGTACAACATATGTCATATTGTTTTCCATGGTTCCAGTATGTAGACAATGCTCGAATGGGTATCAAAAAGTATACAGTATCAGTACAAGAATCAGGTCTTTTACATCAAGTCATTATCAATTTGTGACAGGTTGTTATTAAACATCTCTCTCCCCAATCAGTATTACCCTTTGCCATGTTCTGCTCCTCTTTCTTTGTGTATATCTGGTCTCTCTGCCTTAAGTTACCACTAAGTTCAACCTCGCGTTACCACTTTCTACACCAAGTAGTCAATTGACGACGTAGCTTATTTGTATTTGTATTAGTGTACTGATGTCACGTTAATCATCCTATATAAGTTATTACCTCCGTTCTGGGACCCAGTCTTCAAAAATCATTGATTTATAAAGTTTCACGGATATACAATGTTAATCAATCAATGTTAATCATAGCACCCAATTATTCGCTGGAAAAAAGAACAAGCTTGAGATACTGTGGGATGACGGGTGCTACCCCATTTTGAGCAATGGGTATACTGCAAATCAGGTGACTACGTTCGCCCTTACCAAAGGAGGCGTCAGAGCGGTAAGATTATATAAGAAGTAGTGCCACTCTGCGCGGCTGACTGATTCGCTATGTGAAGCACGTCCAGGGCCCGTGGCAGGTGACTTCACATAACATCACAGACACACACACACCTGAGTGGCACCTGTAACTGAACCCTAAGAAATACTTCTAGAACTAGCTTCGTGAAGGTTCAGTGATTTCTGTTGAAAATACTTCCAACATTATAAAAACTGATGATTTATACATATCCTTTTATGTGTGTTTATCTGGTGTAAATCTATTCAAATGCATTTACATAAAAGAAAAATGATGGTATCTTTTGGCTTAAACATTAAACATAGAAACCAACTCCTTTATTTGGAATAGCTTGTAAAGTCAGTCGTTATTCCAGTTATTTTCAGAAGCATATAGATCCAGACTACGCTTTTCATATAAAGGGATTCTAAGCTTGATTGGTCTCTGAAAGAAGGGTATAAAAAGGTGCAGATATTTTTTAATGTGTGACATCCAGGTATTTTCTGTCCCCTTTGTATAGGTGTCTTTTAGTAGGAATATATGTGACGTTCAAGGATCCACCACCATTTTGAATTATCAAGACGAATTTTGATATGTCAAGTGTAAAGTGTGTTACCTTTAATGATATGAAATGAAGTGTCAAATATTTCACATTGCACGATTCTTCTTGTAGCTTGGGTGCCATTCTAACATGGACTAAACCTCCTCTCCGGGTATCTTTATAACGGATGACTTCAGTATGGTGTTGGCTTTTTGGCAAGTACGCTAGACATCATTGTAACGTTACTTCGAAGTTGCCCAATCATTAATTATGCCGTTACGTCATATTAAGTGGTTGCACCAAAAGCAAAAATGCGCCTCATTTAACTAATCACCCTATGCTATTGTCCTGCCCTCTGCCGGGAGATCAGCACACTTATAGTGCCTGGAGTTCCCCAGGTCACGACCCCGCGGCCCTGGATCTGCACTGCCCTCTACCGGGAGATCAGCACAGTACTGGTGCCTGGAGTTCCCCAGGACACAACCCCGCGGCCCTGGATCTGCACTGCCCTCTACCGGGAAATCAGCACACTACTGGTGCCTGGAGTTCCCCATGTCACGACCCCGCGACCGTGGATCTGCACTGGCCTCCGCGCTCCACTAATTGACCCCAGCGGGACAGGGCGGTGCTTAAACTGGTGGTTTACATACGTTCTTTGCGGCCTATCTGGGGAATGTTTTTCTAGTACGTAATGGCTACTCAAAGTGACAACAAGCATTCAATGTATGCAGGATTCGCCGTCCGACAGCACTTATGCTTACATTTAAAGTTAGCACCTTGCACACCTCGACAGGAAGGGGGGTCCAAGTGCACTCATGATATACGGGATGGCTTTTCCACTAAAATACCTTAGTTTTTGAAACGTTTTTCTTAATTCTGCAAAGCAGATGCTTTTATTGTATAAGGGATTCATTCAATTCCAAACGACCATGCACTTTATGTGACCCTACTTGTGGGACAGTCATGATAATACATACACACGGGTCAGTTACATTGTTTCACACCTTGTTAATGTACCTAAGGTGTGGGGCGGGGCTGCCCCAATAGCCAAGTGGTGTGGTGTATTGCACAATGACTGCCCACGGTGTTTCAGCACAGATGTTTCGGGTTCTAATGAAGAAAGTCACGACTGATTAATGGTTAGACGGTGGTTTTCCTAACCACTCTGGTCTTCTCCACACTTAAGGGCTTTCTAGACGCTATTTGATCTGGACATAGCGGTATGATAGGTATGGTAATTTTACGCAAACCAAAGGTCCCAAAGGAACCTTGGTAATAATCGCATTGCTAATGTCTCGACTACCATCTTTTCGAAAGTTGAACGTGTGCATGTTCCCCATCTATCACCCCCTGAGTTCCCACCCCGCCTCGCTTCACAAGGCGTCCATTGAGTAAACGTCTTCAAGACATCACTCGTAATCAGCCGCCATAACGTGTGACGTAAACGCCTGAAAATAGCTCGGCTAAAGAGGAGATGATGAACCAATGGAATGCATGGAGCTACATGCCCCCCCCCCCCCCCCCCTCCCTCCCTACTTTTTACATTAAACATCACCCAAGATGGGAGAGCATGGATAGGATTATGATGATGATTAAAACGTAGTAGTAGTAGTAGTAGTAGTAGTAGTAGTAGTAGTAGTAGAAGTAGTAATTGTTGTAGAAGAAAAAAAGAAGTAGTAGTAGAGGAGAGGAAGTAGTAGTAGTAGGAGTAGTAGTATGAATGAATGAATGAATGGTTGCTTAAAGTCAATAACGACATCAGAGCAATAAATGATTAAATAAAAATGCTCTCAAAACAATGAACATTTTCAAAGTATATCATGCGCATGCATGGTTGTTTCAAAATAAATTATATTCTTAAGATGTTTACAATTGGTTAAACATATCAATCAACACTCAAAGGAAATATGTTTGATGGTCAATCGACAACGACAGGCTATGAATTGGGGCGTCCTTGTTCAAAAGGAAGCAGTGAGTGTGAGCAATTCATATCCTTACTAAAAACTCTCCTCACACCTAATGATTCAAAAACCTCCAGGCCACAGACCCAGCTGACGATGAATTTCATCATACACAAGGGTGTCATCTGTTGTTGATGGCCTGATCCCACTCGGATTTCCGTTCGCATTTTAAAAGATAATTGATGTGTTTTTTAAAATCACCATATGGAATGGTTATATTCGTAACTCTTTCAATGGGCCAGCTTTTGCCAGAGCACATGCCTTCTCATTACCTCAAATTCCAACATGACTTGGAATTCAGTAAAATAATATGTTTTTGCATGATACTGTACTAGCCAATGAAGGCATTGTAGCGCCTTAAGGACATAGGGATGTGTCCAGTCTTGACCCCCAATGGCCGAAAGCGAAGACTTTGAATCAGAGAAAATGATAAAATTCTTTTCATCATCATCTGCCATCTCAAGCCTATCAAGAGTAAGATATAGAGCATGTAACTCTGCTAAAAACGTAGAAGATCTCTCTGGAAAGCGTTCAATAAGGATGAATTCTCAATAAGTGTGGCTGTGCACAGCAGCCTTAACATTCAAAACAGATCCATCAGTGTGTATAAAATCATAGTCTCGATGAACAGTTATAACTTTATTGTGTAGACACATGTATATGAAGTATCTCCTTGATCCTTCTTTGAATGTGAATGAGTAAGGTTGGGAGTCGTGGTTCTACAAGTTCAGGGAGGCATTTCAGGAAGTTGAGTCAGAGTTAAAACCTAATTCCTCCAAAGACCCTCTAATACGATTACCAAAAGTTGGAATGACTCCACATAATGAGGCTTAAATATAGTTTCACAATAGGGTTGTTTGAGTTTGCCGCTATTTAAATTGCAAGTTGAAGGGCAAGCTTTTCTTTATGGAAATAGAGAAGGAGCTTATTTGCTTCAATACAAAGACTTTGTGTGTGCTAGTAAGGTTCTAAAGGTTCCAAAAGAAAGCCTCAACCCCTGGTTCTGAATAGGGTCTAGCAAAGAAATATAAGGTTTACATGCTACTCCACATATAAACACCCATAGTCTAACTGAGATCTAACAAGGGCCTTATACATTCATGTAAGAATTGTACGATCCCCACCCTAGCTTGTGTTGCAGATGATTATAATTTAATTCATAGCCTTGACACACTTAATCTTAAGGCCCTTGATATGAGGGGAAGATATCAGTGTTGAATCATGTGAAATACTAAATAACTTTTTTTTACAGGAATGGGGTTATCATAATTGACCAAATAGGGATCAGGGTGAAGACCTCTTCTACGACAAAAATGTGCACGAACAGTCTTTGATTGGGAGAATGTAAAACGACTGTTATCGTCTTCATCTTCAATTCTATTTAAATGGAGTTGGGGCTGTCTTCCTATGCCTGGCATGTGTTTGGACCGATATGAAACACTGCAGTAGTAGTAGTAGTAGTAGTAGTAGTAGTAGTAGTAGTAGTAGTAGTAGAAGTAGTAGTAGTAGTAGTAGTAGTAGTAGTAGTAGTAGTGTGTCTGGGATGAGCATCAGGAGTGGTGTGTCAGTAGGGGACCAGAAGCAGCAGTGGTAGTAGTGGTTGTAAATAGTGATGTTATTAAATAGGACTTGGGGGAAGATACTGCCAGCATCGTCTCATCTCGCTCTCCTCGTCCTGGCATCACCACTTTCCCTGAATGTTCTCGCTGACATAGCATTTCACATTAACTGTATTGTGTAGCAGGAAAGCGATATTTGATATTCTCCATGTTGACATTTTCGAGTGCGCTGGGCCTGTTGTGGTGCTTCCACGGCTGTGCTAGGCTGGTTAGGGTGTTCTATGTCGCCACCTCGTGTTGACGGAACAGTCACAGTGGGGCTAAATTCCATTGCACTCACATCTCTTTCCACCCACTACTCGTAGGCATCTTGTTTTAACTGTTTTGACGTGTTTGCACAAACACATGGTAACTCATTTCATTGACTCTTTTACTCCTGTAGCATCCCTTGTAAAACTGTGGATCAAGAGAACTTTGAAAATATAATGGGAATAGATCAAGAAACATTGAGAAAAGATTCGAAGATTAATTGTTGTTTGAGGCTTGGGTAAGATTATCCTTAAATATTTTGAGAGATGTTTTGTTATGGTGATAACACTGCTATAGTCAGGTCTTTCGGCTGCTACTGGCCTCAATGAGTTAAAAAGCGTGGGATAGAAGAAGGAGTTTGTCAAGGACTTCTACGAATCTTGCAGTCCATAAGGGAGGATGGCTACGGATGTATATGGTAGATCATAGGTTTTATTCATATCAAGCAGTTTGATATTCGAAATAAAATCCTAAAGTTGAGTTGGTGTATTGCCCATCATTTCTCTACATAGTATATTTATTCTCATCTATTCTGAGATGGCGTATGAAAACAGTCTAACGCCGCTCCTAATTCCTGTTGGTAATGTACATACCACGTATACATTACTTAAAATGTTAAATAATCTTTAGAAAAACAACAAATCGAACTGGTTCATGTTAACATAGTATGCCACCCTCCCCACCTGTGTTGTTTGTTTTGAAGATAATTAATAAATATCCTGTGTCAAGTTCCATTATTACGGAAAAGGGAACCTTATGTTAGAAGTATTTCTAATTTTGAAAACTTTTGATCTTAAGTTTTAATGAAGATAGTCTTGTCACACACACACACACACACACACACACACACACACACACATATACAGTCAAACCTGACCGAGAGACCACCTCCGAACAAGGACCCACTGCGGACAAAGACCGCTCAAAATCCCCCCGAGCGAAATTACTCTATATTTACCCTCCGAATACAGACCCCCTGTAAACAAAGTCCAGAGACCGCCCTTTTTCTTCCCAAGGACCACATTTCCCCTGTGAACAAAGACCACTCCTGGAAATGGACATTCTCAAGTCTCATTGTTGTCAGAAATTCATCAATCTGATTTTCAGTAAATTATAAACATTACTTTCTCTGTGAGGGGATTAAAGGGATACATACCACACACATGCAGGAGTGGGATACAATTGTAATTTAACCTAAGCCCGGGCAGGGACCAGTGTAAGTGCAATTTAACCCAAGCTGACTAACATTCTATTGCAATTTTGTCATCCTTTGTCTGAATGAAAAAAAGGGCACATTTGTTTAGTTTGCTTTGAGATTTTGTGTAGTACAGTTAATAACCCAGGTATAGATGCCACCTAAAAGAAGTTTCTTAGCTTGGTAGAAAGAGTAAAAGTAATAAAGCTCAACAATAAGAACAGAAGTGCTTGTAAGATAGCCGGGGACAGAACATTTTGAAGAGAAAAGCAGAGGTGTTGGAGCAGTATGATGGCAACGGCATCTGAAAGCATCTGTGCAGAACTTCAACAAATGATGAGATAGATGAATAGTGTCTTAACTGGGTTCGAGATTCTACCAAACATTGCATGCCTGTCAGTGGGCCATTGATCCAGCAGTAGGCTTTCAGATTCGCAAAAGATATGAACAATGACACTTTTAAAGCATCTAATGGATGGCTAGATTCATTACTTAAAAGAAACAACATAGTGCTTAGAACAATGACTATTGAGAGAGGTGATGTTGATACAACCAGTGTTGATGACTTCAAGAAAAACCTCCCTGCAATATGTGAGGGGTACAGACCTGAAGAAATTTGGATATGGATGAAACAAGATTGTTTTTTCGTGAAATGACCAACAAAAGTTTTCATACCAAAGGAGAGGAATGTGCTGGTGGAAAACAATCCTAGCACTAACTGCCAGTATAGTGGGTGAGAAACTCAAGCCCTTGGTCATTGGGAAGGCACAGAAACCAATGTGCTTTACCTCCAAGTTGTGCTTTATTTTTTAAACATATAAAACAGTGAAAAAATGGTATGCAGTCTGTGCACCCTTATGAAAATAGTATCAGTACTCAACCCTCCGAACAAAGCCCACCTGTGAACAAAGACCGTTTTTTTCATCCCAAGGGTGGTCTTTATTCGCAAGTTTGACTATATATATATATATATATATATATATATATATATATATATATATATATATATATATATATATATATATATATATATATATATACTTTTGATCTTAGGTTTTAATTAAGAAAGTCTTGTCACACACACACACACACACACACACACACATATATATATATATATATATATATATATATATATATATATATATATATATATATATATATATATATATATATATATATATATATATATGTGTGTGTGTTTGTGTGTTTGTTGTGTTAAGACAAGAGGTTGTCTTTGTGTTAGGAGTTCCTTGAAAACTTCCTTAGGATAGGGAGGGGGTGGAAAATGTAAAGTTCTGCGTGCTTGCACTTATTAACACTGCTGTTTTGTAAGATGTCACTCAACCTAGCAGGGTCCTTGACCAGAGTTTAATTTTGGGTCTGTCAAAAGGTGAATTAGGGAACCAGGATGTTATCTCGCCGGTATCATATCTGTATAATATCACAGATAGTATGTGTCAAGTGGTCCTGTTGATAGAAGCAGCCATGTGACTCTGGTGTCAGAAGTGGGTCTGGCAGTCCGGATGACAGCTAAACTTGAATTAGAGGCTGAAAATTCCGAATGACCCAAAACGTAAAATAAGGTTCAAATACCCTATAGATTTTTTTTCATCCCAAGGGTGGTCTTTATTCGCAAGTTTGACTGTATATATATATATATATATATATATATATATATATATATATATATATATATATATATATATATATATATATATATATATATATATATATATACTTTTGATCTTAGGTTTTAATCAAGAAAGTCTTGTCACACACACACACACACACACACACATATATATATATATATATATATATATATATATATATATATATATATATATATATATATATATATATGTATATATATATATATATATATATATATATATATATATATATATATATATATATATATATATATATATATATATATATATATGTGTGTGTGTGTGTGTGTGTTTGTTGTGTTAAGACAAGAGGTTGT